>RCUC01053193.1:0-11508 GCA_003697995.1 Taxidea taxus jeffersonii | reverse complement strand
ACCATACAGGCTCCCAGTTCCTATTGTTGGACAAAGGAGCCCTCACCCCAGGGTTCAAGCTTGAGTCTCTACTGACAGCGCCTGGTAGACCAGGACAAGCGTCTAGACAGATGGGCTAGGGAGAAATCTACATTCCAGAAGTACCAGGCTGGACTGCTGTATTTCTCCATGGGATCATGGTTATATTCTAGAATGCCATAGCCTTGTACTGTGCACTAGAGACATTATGAGGAAAATGGGCTTTTTATAAGCTGAGCCATCACTTACAACTGCATTTTCACAGGAAAAGGCAGAATTCCAAACAATCACCTCACAAACACCATAGAAATACCATCCTCTCATAGACTCAAAATTGTCCCCCCATCCCAACACCTTCCCTTCTGATACACTGTAGCTCTTTCATGTCCATAAAGTAGCCCCGGGTTAGATTATTTCCTTTCAGCTACTTTTTAAAAAAAAATCCCACATAAAGGGAGAGATCCTTTTCCACTTCCTTTTGGCCTGTGAACAAGCTCCAAGGTGTCCTGGATAGGATGCAGGAATGCTTATTTCTCAGTCATATTTCATGGTTCCATTTTCCTGCTATGGTAGCCCTGGGCCTGTCTCTGTGGGCCAGCCTGTGAGGCCGTCATCTTGCCTGGATGGGGGCTCTCATTTCTCAGCCTGGTTTTTGACAGTAAGGCCACTCTATCTGTGGATAGCTGGCCCAGCATTGTAGCTAACTTTTTATACAATTCATGCTTACAGATACTAACAGAATGTTATTTATCTTTAGGTAAGGAAGATCAGGGGCATCACCTTTCATGTCCAAGCTCAATCTACCAGATTAAATTTGTAGAAAGCCCAAGACTGGGAGAATTTCTTGGTGATTCAGATATAAGGAATGAGACTTTCATTGATTTTCTTTTCTGTGTAGTTCAGGTTATGTAGCCTGAAGCAAGGTAAGATTGACCAGATGTTTGGTTGCCTGTTCTGACTCCTCAGTATCAATGCCATGCTCCTGACTTGAGGCAGGAAGCTTTTGTACTGCAAGGATGACATAGCCAATTCCAAACCCAGAGGGAATAAAGTTGGCTGGTTTGCAATGCTGCTGAGTGGGAGGCACGCAACATAATAGGGTGGAAGGCTTCTGGTCTAGCAGCCCCAGTCTATATAGGGAGGGCTAAGATGTGCCTTGTGTTATAAAAACTCAGTGTAGAATGAAACTCTAGGTTGGGGAATAAATGAAGCCCCCCACCAAAGAAAAGGAAAAAAATAGGTAAGAATGGAGATCTAATACATACACTTGCGCACACACACACACACACACACGCGCGCGCGCACATGCGCTCGCTCTAGAATGCTGGATTTGAAATCTTAAGAATTTTAAAGTTCCTAAGCAAAAACAGACCAAGGCTAATAATGAGCAGACCAAACAGACAAATTAAAAAAAAAAAGTACCAACATCAAATTAAGGAAAGCAAGTAAAACAGGAAGGGAGGGAAATGAGCAGGCCTGGGCTAGGCCTCCCTGTGCCTCTACTGCAACTTACCAGTAACAATGAAAGACCACTTTTCAGGCCTTTCTGTTACATTTCTAAACCATTCATGTTCTTTCAATTTCCCTTTGACACATACAGGTGGGAAAATCTTCAAAAATGAGAAATTAGGTATACATTTTAAGTTGAAAGTTCTTTTGAAGAGAGACCATTTTTATCTAACGATTTCCAGTCATCTATCTGTCCTAGTGCAACAAAATGTGGTGGGTGGACCAGTTAGAGAGAGCCTGCTCAGTGTCTGGTGAAGAAAAGCGAAAGGGATTGAGGTCACCTGGGGTCACCTCTTTGGTCCAGGGTTCACTATGTGTCTTTCTAATGGTGTCTTTCGAAATCACAAGATTCAACTATGTGAAGAAGAGATCTTTATTTTCTATACTCTATGGCTCAAAAAGTGACTTTTTTGGTTCTTTTGGAAAAGAGAGTGTGTGCACATGCATGCGAGGGTGGGGGAGGGCAGAGGGCAAGGGGGAGAAGCTTAAGCTTCTCTAGGCCCAGCATAGAGCCCAATGTGGGGTTTGACCTCACGACTCTGAGATCATGACCTGAACTGAAATCAAGAGTTGGACACTTAACTGACTAAGCCACCCACGTACCCCCAAAAGACTTTTAATACAGATCTGGGACCTTAAAATAGCTGAGAGCCACTGAAAGACCCTACTAAAGCGATAGAGTTTACTGGGCAGAATGCGGGGCAGGGATCAGGAGTCTGGACTCCTCTGGGCAGGGTATGGAATTTTCAATACTTGGACACTGCCTGGAGCTTTGTCTCATCCAACTTGAGAAGTAAGATTGGTGGTGGGTCCAGCAATGGGGTTGCCCTGTGGCCTTCTGGGGATGTAAGAGTAGAGAAGCAATCAGGCTCTACAATTCAGGTTTCAAAAGGGCAACCCTCCATCCCCCAACAATGAATATTACCAAGTATTTTAAGAATGAAGCATCAGCAGAAACCAAAAAGGGACCTATTCTGGCATCTGTTTTCCTCTTGGAGCTGGGCAGGAACAGGGGCCAGAGGGTCCTTGCTCTGTGCCTGGGGTATAAAGGACTACCTTCAGAATGGATGGTTCTTTCCTGCTTCATTGGCTGGATAGTAAGAGCCTCTGTGTGATGAGTGGAACCACAGAGAAGTCTAAATTTAACACTGAAATCATACTGAGCTGGCAAAAGAGGAAGTGCTGAGTTGATGAGAACCGAGTAGCAGGGGCTAAAAGGCATTTGATGGTGGAGTATTTTATAACTCAGAAGATATCCCGGGGTTTCTTTTTTCTACTTATTTCCTTTTCCCCTGAAATCTGTTGGAATTCTAAACCTGAGAGGCTAGTAGCTATCAAGGCAAGGACAGAGAACTGAAACAGCCAAGTGCATTTCATCCCTCAAGCATGGGGTAAAGAAAACAAAACTTTAGGCGCCTGAGGTGATCAGTGTGGCAACAGGATCTTGAGCTGGAGGGAAGGTGAATATAATTGTAAAGAAATGGGTTTTGACAGTTCTTTCCAGGAGATTCTGAATTAATGAAACTCTCTTTCACACAATGGGGGTTCCTTTAGGATTGACATAAACATCACCCCCCACCCCCAGGGCATGTTAGGAGGAGATGGGAAAGGAGTCAAGGCTATTAGACAGGAAACAGGATTTGTTAAGTGGAATGCAAGCAGCGGCCCTTTTACAACATCAGTGCCCACGAGTATGAAGTCTCTGAACACACCAGAAGCCCTGGGCACTGAGGGAGTTTGCAGAGGGGTGGGAATCTGTGGCACCCTGGGGATGGAAAACAGAGAGCAGAGATGAGCCAGAACCCAACCCACCTGTGGCCAAGAGCCTGTTCCTTAGTGCTTAAGGTTCTCCAAGAATATGGCACTGTCATACAGTAGGGATCACAGAATTAGGCCCTTTGTTTGTAAATGAATGGACCACAAAGTGACTCTTAAAAGGATGGGATTATGGCAAAAAATGGCAGAGAATAATCTTTGTTGATTCTTCTGTTTTAAGAAGGAGCCTGTAAGGGGAGGTGAAGAGGTTGGACTGCCCATCCCAGGAGGCAGGAACTGCAAGAAGGAGCCCGAGGCTCCCCTGGCTAACCTCAGGAGCCGTGGCCTGGCTCTCCTCTTGACAAAATTGCCCAAAGTCTAGAAATGAGACTCATGGATCATTATCACTCTAATCTAATACAACTGGTGAGCTCTGTACAGCCAAGACTTCAAAAATCATGAATTTCTTTAAGGTAGTGGTTCTCCTGCTTTAGGGGGCATGAGAATCACCTGGAAGGTCTGTTAAAACACAGATAACTGGGCCTCACCTCTAGAGATTCTGATTCAGAAGATCTGGGGTAGGGCTGGGGAATTTGCCTTTCTAGTAAGCTACCAAGTAATGTTGCTGATGCTGCTGGCTCAGAGCCCACACTTTGAGAACCACTGCCTTAGACTTTTAATATGTTCACTGAAAAGAACAGCAAAGTAAGTTCCATGACACAGCAAGGAGAGAGGGACATTATTATAGCCATCTGTCAACACAGCCTCAAGTTCAGTGAATTTGGGCAGAAATCACAACTGACACATTTCCCACACACTTGGATCTTTTAGGGGAAACATGAACATACCCTCATGAAAATGGGCGAGGCTGAGTTCTTTACATGTTTGGCTTCTGAGTTATGAGTAGCAGGGAGAGTCCTACTGGATGTGATGTCTGCAAGTTGTAAGGAATGAGAATGAGATCAGGGCAGAGGCCACGTTTCATGGGGGTGGGGTGCGGACAGAGAGAGATAACCAGTGAGTGCATGTGCATGTGTGTTACTGTCAGACGACTAAACAGCATCAGAGGGACTGGGACGCAGATGAGACATGGACGGGTAAGGGCAGGTGAACTTCCATGATAAAAAACTAAAATAATGTGGGAAAGCAAAGGCATTCTCAAATCTCCCTCTGGATAATGTGGAGGATCCAGCACGCTGCTGTAGTATGAGCTGGAAAAGGGCCTGTGCTTTTGCCGGTTGGTTATTGGGTCGATTTCTTCTTGTTGTTTGTGAGCAGGGACCAGGGACTGTGGGTGGGGAGGGGGGTCAGCAGGGTTAGTGCCAGCAACAGACGCCGCTATACATACCACCCAGATGCAAGTCGATGAGGTCACTGTAATAAGACTCTCCCCAATAGTCTACAACAAGGAATTGGTGAAGAGATAGTTACTGGATGAGATAACCCTCTTGTGCCCCCAGACCCAAAGCAATCAATGACACGAGGCATAGAAAACACAGAGATGCAGCAAGAGGGCGAGGAGAGACAGCTAGAAAGCATGCATCTCTCTGGGAGTGCAACACACACACACACACACACACACACACACACACACGCGCTGTTAACTCTCTGGTGGTGGAAGGGAGAGCTCGCTAAACCCACAGGTGATACAGTTAACCGCCAATTAACCACGTGGCTGCTGTCTGACCTCTGAGCAGTTAGGACAGGACATAAGGTCTTGGCTTTGCTGGGAGTCCTGGCCTGCTGGAAGTCAACTGTATCTAACGAAGACTTTTTAAAAATTCAAGGGCACATCAGGGGCTACTTACTACTTTCAAATATTAGCAGCCCCAGGCTGAGGGGCCGAAGGCAACACCTTAGGAACGCCATAGGAAAGCTCTGCAAGGTCACCAAGCCTTAGGTTTAAAAGCAGTCAGAGCTCCCCCAAGAATTCACCTGTGACCTCACGGCTCAGCGTATCAAACTCCTTGTGGAACCGCTTTTACTAGACAGGTTTGAGATGAAGGAGATCCTGTTTCTTCTGAGGTTAGGCCCCAACTTCAGCCAGGCTTCTCTTTAAAAGCAGAAGTCACTATTTGCCCTAAGGCTCTTGGAGGTCTGCCGGCCTCATGCCCTCCTTGCCTTTCAGCTCCATGTGGCTGTGTTCTTCACATGCTTGAGATGCAGAGCCTGGGCACTGCTGAGGGGCTGGGCTTGGATGGGCAGTCTATGTCCTCCCAGAATCATAAGCAAATGCAGAGTACAACAAAAGGCAGCTGCACCCCGTTACCCTTTGCCTCCAGATTTCTCAGTCTGCATGCTGATCCTGACAGCTTTTTGCTCCACACGAGGGATCCCCCTTTAAGAATGGCCATACCACAAAGTAGAATGTAATCTTGGAATGGTGTTTCAACTCATGCTCAAGGCTGATGCAGTAGATAAAACTTGCAATACAGTTCCAGAAACAAAAAGGGCTTCTCCCGTACTCCAGCCCAGAAATCCCCGCTGCCCTAGGCTTGGCTCTGAACCTAACCATTATGGTCCAGATACACATGAGCCTTAGACAGATTGCGAGCAATCTCTCAATGGATGGCAGGTCCACATCAGATCTATCATCTGGAAGGGCAGCCTGGCTAACAGCCTGGCCCCTCAGAGAGCTACGGAAGCTCAGGCGCATTGAGCGAGGCAGGATGACAGGCTCAGTCAACTGTGCAACCTCAGTAAAGGGGCCAGCCAGCATGGCTGGAGACTCCAAACTGCCATGCTCAGCTGAGATTATCTCCTTAAGGACTCAGCCAGGAGCAACCAGAGTAACAAGAGGAACGGAATGCAGAAGCAGGAGAGAAAGGACAGCCAATGGTCACAGTTCAGCTTCGAAGATGATCTTGGCCAAGTAGGAACAGGGCCACTAGGACTACTGACAAGAGGCGAGTCTTAGAAGGGAGGTGCTTAAAATAAGAAAAGGAAAATAGTATGTTTGGAAATACATTCTTATGGTAGGAGCCGCTATATCCTGAGAATTTCCCAAATGCCTCATGGGGAAATCTAATGGAGCCACCAAAGTCTGTCTTTAAAGACAGGGCAAACCTGTATTTGGATGAAGGTGTTTTTTGTTTGTTTGGTTTTTGTTTTTTTACCCCTGAGGGGGTGCACCATTCCTGGAAATACGGCAATATCAGGTCGATGCGTGGGGTGGACGGAGCAAGCTATTCCATCTCCCTGCTCCAAAAATCCATTTAATATATTGTCCTCGGAGAGAGGATATATCAGATATTAAACTGATAAGAACAGATACTGCACTTGATCTTAACCAAAAGGCCGAGAAGCAATGGATGAAGGTGTTTTGATACAGCTTTACTTATAAGAGTTTGGACTAGAACAGTGATTTACAAACCGTTCTGTGAGTCCCTCGGGCTCTTTGAGTGCTATTCCAGTGGTCTCCCAACTACCCGACTCGCAAATACTTTGAACTCCTTTAAAACTTACATAAGACACATCACATTCAGAAGTCCAATATGCCAACATTAACCCACTGAAGACCATCAACACGTCCATCTGTGCTATCAGGGAAACTCGCTTTTCTGAGGCTCTCAGGACCAAGTTTCTTCAGCCCTGCATGTGCAAGGATCTGTACTCTCTGAAAATGTGTTAGGGAAGAGGGTATCATACATATTTATTTAAGTTCTGGCTTGCAAGGAACGTGCTTGTGAACAACTATATGGGGCAGCACCCTGGGGAGACATCACGCAGGGAGACCCAGCCTGTTGGAGCAGCTCCTGTCACAGCTTGGTCCTGGAGGAGGGTAACATCCAGGCCGTGATGGCACAGCAGAGCTGGCTTTTGGGTTTATTGCAGGCTTGGGAGCCTTTCTCTAGATCTACTCTTTATAAGGAATATGAACTGCTGCTCAATTTAGTAGTGAGTCAACTATGTAAACACTTCCTACTGCTCCCACCTTCGGCTTCTGGGATGGAGGCGATTTAAACTGCACGTATCCTGAGATTTCCAAGTGAACTGTTCAAACACTGTTGCCATTTCCGGCAACTCCCTGTGTGTATCAGGATGTTCTCTACACTGGCGGCGGCGATGGACCCGAGGCTGAGGCCTATTATCACATGCAGTTCTCTACTCTCATCTGTGTTTCCAAATTGGTGCTCATCAACATTCCAGAGTGGTTCTTTTTGATTTAAACTTAAACTCACAATTTGAAACAAGTTGGAAAACCACTGACTTAAATGAAATCCTGGTAGTTTATTTTTATGGCAAGGTAATTATCTAAACAACTAGAAAGGGGAGTTTTGGCAAGCTCGCACACCAGTCTTTAAGGGAAGAGTTTCTATGACCCCCTAGCAGTCAGCAGCTTGAGTAACATGGCCTGTTCTAGAGAAACTGAAGCAATGCCACAGTCTTGAACTGCACAGCCTCCAACAAGTAAACGAGTGCTTTGTGGAAACCATCAGCCCTGGGGTGGCCCACCTGAACCTCAGAACCCCATGAAGAGGCAGCACAGACTGTCTTCCTTGAGAACTTGAATGAAATGGAGGACTAATAATGAAATGGAGGTACACAAGCCTACTGAGTTACTCTGACTACGTGCTGGAAGGTCTATCCCTCATTTTCCATCTTCACAGAAGTAATCTGTAGGGAAGGATAGGAAGGCTCCCTCCTGACATCTGCAAGAAGAGAAAGCCATGAGGGTAGGGCCCTGTGAATCCTGTTACAGTTGGGGAGGGCATCCCTGCTGGGCTTAGGCTAACTCTCTCTGGGTGATGAAGCTTAACTCAAGAGGCTAAGGAAGCGCATGCGGGGCAGGGAGCCAAAACAGGGATGGCGGGGGACATCACAGCTTCATTTGGAAGCCTGGAGACCCTCTGAGGTGAACCCAAATCTCCACTCATTGACATGGGCCAGCGCTTGCCTCGCAGTCACACATCCCAGGCTTCTGGCTTACAGGTTGCTCAGTGGTTCAACTTTTTGCATCTCATTTGGTGGCCCAGGCTTCAAGCAGTAAATCCAGCATTAGGTAAGGCACAAAACCAAGAACATCACATCCTCATCTTTCTCCCCATTCCATCTCTTCACCTGAAGGTCATCACTGAGTCAACTGTTCAGCTGCAATACCCAGGCCTTGAAGGGCCTGGAAAGATCTTCTTCTATGCCTGAACCTTCGCTCCTACCTACCCTCAGAACCCTACGAATTCATCTGGACATCTGGCACTTCCTGTGAGTTCAGCTCAGTAAGATCCGAGATGGGGCAGCAACTGGCCCCATTCCTGGCTGCCTCCTACTGGTTCTTCAGTTTACCGAGAGCCTGCCTGCCAGGAGACGTAGCGCCCTGTCCCTCTGCCATGCTAGGATAAGGGATAAGGGGTTACTGCAAGTCAGGTCACCTCCTTTCTTCACCCCCCAGCCTCACAACTTGATTGCTGACCCTGGAGGCCTGTGCTTTCTACAAAGACCGGGAGGTTTCCCCATCCAGAGGTTAGACCAGGACTCATGCACTTTTGAGAGCAGAGATCAGTCACTCCATGCCTGAGTTGGGCCTGTAGTTGGGGCTGGCCCAGTGGTTTGAAGGTCCTGAACCAACAGGGCTTCTTCCTGGCCCTTGGGACCAGGGATGACTCAGGTACTTCTTGCTTCCTGTGGACCCCACTGTGCTGAAGCCACCTCGCAGGCTCCTTGGATGAATAGTGCGGGTGATTGCACTACATTCTGCAGCTCTTCCCTGGGCACAGCAACCACTGAGTGTGTGGTCCTCACAGCCATTCCCGTGTCTACCTTGTACTGGCTCACCACCATCCCCTGAGCCTGTCCCTTGCTCCGAGTGACCAGCCTCTGGGAGTTACAGAGCCCGGGTTCACACTGGAGGAGGTGGTGAGGGCTCTGCAGGGCATGTGTCCTCCCATTCTCTGTGCAGTCTGAGTGGGAGAGGGAGCCCACAAAGTTAAACACAGGAGGTGGTGTGGGAAGCTGGCTGGAGGACCCACTCGGGCAGTTCTGTGATGGCTCCTTGTGGTACAGCGTCCCTCTTTCCCAGCTCTTTTCTTCTAGAGGAAAGAAGGCATGGAGGGGGGAAGGAGGAAGAAGAGAGGAGGAGGCCCAGTGCTTGCCATCAACACATGAAGTGGACTGAGAGTTGGTTCTACAGATATACAGCAAACCCTCCGAGAGGGCGGAAGAACAAGTCCAGGCCTTGGGGCAGTCCCAAACGGAGAGGCTTTCCTTTTCCTTTGCTTAATAGGAAGCCCCAGTCTCGGTGATGAAAGGCTCTAGAGAACCCTGCCCGAAAAGCAGCTGAATTCTACACGAGGTGACAAAAGAGTAGCCTATCATGGGTGGGTGGGGGCAGGGCCTTTCCTTTAGGAACAAACCCCCTCACAAAGGAGACCTGGACAATACCTGCTTCACCACGGAGCGCCTTCTCCACGGCAACCCCTCTTTCCTCCAGCTGCCTCTGCTTTTCCTCCACCTGCTCCAGCTGCCGCTGGATAATCTACGGGAAAACGGAACAGTGTGAGTGCCCCACTTTCTCTCATCTCTTAGCTTTCAGGAGGACAACTAAACTGTACAAACACAAACAAGGAGAAAAACAAACTAGGTTTGAAAGCTGGAAAGGCTTTGGTCCACAGGCATTAAGCCCGGAGTGGGGCCGGAAGTCCCCTGCGTTGAATCCCCCAGGGCCTGTCGTTAGTAAGCACACAGTGTGCGGTGTCCGTGTCTTGGCAGGCGGCTCAGACCCTGGAGGTGATGTCAGCCCCCGCAGCAGGGACTGAGGTACTGCATCCTAAGTACTGCCAACGGTGAAGTTGCTAAAGCACTAGTAGGGGTTCCTAGAGTGCACTGCAAGATTAAAAAGATTAAAAAAAAAAAGGTAAATAAAAAAAAGGGTAAAATAAAAAAATCTAGAAGATTAAAAGAAAAATCCAGAATGGAGCAGTGCGCTACAATCTGTGTGGAAGCATACAGTGAGAAGTTTCCCTGTGCTATGGGGGTACTAATCATGGATACTAGAAGGACATTCAACCCCCAAAGCAGCAGCCCATGACATATATCTGGAAAATGGCACACAGATAATGAAATAATATCCAGGGATCCAACCAGTGCAGACAATGTGGATACAGAATAATGTTCAAGAAAAGGACTAAAAGACTGGTGGTTTCTGATGCTTGCTAAACATGAAAATTCAGAGAAATACCTTGGTATTTGGTTTGCTGTTAATGTTTTTCATTGTTTATAGCTTTTGATTAGTGTACTGACATGAATACAACTATATATACAAAAACTCATTACAAAAACATATTGTATTTTGGTATCTTTTAATACTTTATAAAAGAAACTATTTTTTGTTTCAGAAAGAAAATCTGGAATGGTCTAGGTTCTGTGAGGCCTGAAGGACAGCTCTGACCTGGAAATCCCAGGCCCAGCAGAGGCTGACAGGTCATAGATGGCCTCTCAAGGACAGTCCTCACAACTGAACTAGTTGACTTCACAAGGATGATACCAGAGCAAGGAATTTAGGAAGAAACTCAAAGCCTGGCTCTTCCTTTTCTAAAAGAACTCCATAAAAATAAGGCTTCTGCAGCTGCATCAAGCCAGAGGCTTGTGGCCTGACACATTGGGGCTGTCCTCTCAGATATCAGGGACACCCCGTCTACCTCTGCTCTGTCCTCTTTACCCTCCCGTGTCATGGATAAGGACAAGCACGTTGGAGAGAAGGCTCTTTCCCACTCAGGAGCTGTGGCCCCTCCAGTGATCTTACCTGGGCTCGGTGTAGCCGCTTTAGCTCCTCTTGCTTGGCCTGTCTCCGAGCTGCCTTCTGTACACGCCGGGTCAGCTTGGCATTCAGTTCCTCCTCTGTGTAAGTTCTTGGCTGGAGAGAATGAGAGAGATTTCCTCAGTCACGTGCAGCAGGCCTGGGCACGGAGAGCACTTCCCCTCGGTCGGAGCTGCCTTTCAGCAGAATGGCCATGGGGGCAGACTCCCGGGCTGCAGCTTGGCCAGAGGCTTCACTGACACTTGTCCTTGCCGGAGCCCTAACTGCTACAGGGTACAGCTAAAGTGCCATAAATGAGATACCTCCCCGCTGAGACAGGGACAGGAAGCTCAGTGGGGACCGACTGCCAGGAAGTTAAAGGGTCATATGCTCCTTTATCACAGAGATCACCTATTTCCAATGGAAGGATGTCTGTTCTTTTTAAGAACAGACTTTCTGGGGGTAAAAATATGATAATTAGTTACCACAAGCCT
>RCUC01053190.1:0-10602 GCA_003697995.1 Taxidea taxus jeffersonii | reverse complement strand
ATACTTCACATAAATGGAATCATTCTTTGTGCCTGGCTTATTTCACGGATCATAATGTCCTCAAGGTTCATCTACAATGTAGCATGTGTCAGAATGTCCTTCCTTGTAAAGGTTGGATAATATTCCGGTGGTGTAGGGATATACCCCATTTTGTTTATCCATTCATCTGTCAATGGATATTTGGGTTGCTTCCATCTTTTGGCTGTTGTGAATAGTGTTGCTGTGAACATGGTATACAGATATCTCTTTAAGGACCTGCTTTCAATTCTTTTGGGCAGATACCCTTCTGTCCATCTTTAAAACTTAAAACATAGTTTTCAATCATTTGCTTGAAGTGGGTTTAAATAGAATAAGACAAAAGCAACTATGTATCTTTTTTTTTTTTTAAAGATTTTATTTATTTATTTGATGGACAGAGATCACAAGTAGGCAGAGAGGCAGGCAGAGAGAAAGGAGGAAGCAGGCTCCCCGATGAGCAGAGAGCCCGATGCGGGGCTCGATCCCAGGACCTTGGGACCATGACCTGAGCTGAAGGCAGAGGCTTTAACCCACTGAGCCACCCAGGCGCCCCGACTATGTATCATTTTTAAGTGATTCATGGTAAGGGATTTACTAATACTATGCCGCATGGCATCTCTGCTAATGTGGTTTCTGTCCAATTTGTTCACACCAGATTTTACCTTTAACTCTTAGTCCTCTGTGGACAAAAGGAGACAGGAAAGAGGACTCCAAGGAAAACTGCACCAAAGGCAAAGATTGTCCTCTAAGACGCACGGCAGAGCTGGCTCATGTCCCCCTTCTCTCTTTCAGGCAGGAGACCTCTTGAGGCTACGCTTCAGAGGCCTTTCCATGTAGAGACCAACTTCCTAGTGTCTTCTCTGGTCACAGGTAAGCTTCAGCATTTGTGCCAGAGATCTTTGTCTTTGACCTCGAACCTATTGCACGACACTTCTCCCCAGGTGCATGGCCTTGGGCTCTTATCTACTCTTAAGCATATTTGCCATTAAATGCTGCAGGTGGATGCCCTCTGGGTCCCACAGGATTCGCCCCACCCTCCCCAGTGAGGTTTGACTTATGTAGCTCAGAGTTTTTAAAAAAATGAAATCACTTCACATTCAACCAGCACACTGCAATTTTGCACTGCAGTTTTCTTTCTTTAGCTCCCCATATACAGATGCTAATATAAACCCATTTCTTGAGATGATTTTGTTATGCAAGAGAAGACTGGTATAACACATTTGAAGCAAAGTCCTCTCCACCCACTTGCTTATTATTTCTTATATCTTCTTCTGGATCCAACAGCAAATTCAGTGGAAAAGGAGCTGATCTGTCCTCTTCTACTTCTAACAGTGCCAGGGAATTTCTCATAGTAGAGCTAATCTGAAAAACCGATCGATATTTGCTTAAAGAAGAAATTGGAGGCACTGATCTCATCTGAAAGTTAAGGGCCCTGTGGGATCAAATTGGAAAACCAGGCTTCCTTCATTTTCGGCCCGCCTCCCTTCTCTCTCTCCAGGACTTAATTCTTGTCATCTCACCTTTCTGCTTAATCCCCAGCCTCCATATGCCATCCATTTTCCTGGACTTTTTATCTGGGAACAGGATTTGTAATTGGCCTGCATCCTTACTGTTATTCAAAACAGGTCGAAGAAAATGAAAATAATAAAGGGATTCCAATTCCTTACGAGTCAGCGGTTTTGCAGAACAGACCTCTTGCTTCTCTTTAATATAGGGCCAGATGACGGGAAACTGTTGGGGAAAAAATTACCTTATAGATTCTCTACGACCCCCACTCACCCAAAGAATCAAGATATGGTTTTCATTACTGGATCTTATTTTCCGTCATAATTTCTTTTGGTGGCTTTTAACCGACAGTGCCACATCTTTTGACACAAACTCATTAAACTGAATGAGGAGACCCCAGGAGAGGGTGGCTGCTGTGATAGTCCGGCCAGTGGAGAGGATCTGTGCAGCGCCCTGATTATCCTTTCAAGTCTCTGAGCTCTAGAATCAATGAGACCCCACATGGCACCTAGCGGAAGTGACCTGCACTCTTTCTGTGGTCATCTAAAGCTTGTGTGTATCCTACTGAGTAGCTCAGGAACTTTGTACATTACATCTTCCCTAATGCCCCATTCATAATAAAGTTAGAGCTACCCTGGGCTCTGTGTGTGTGTGTGTGTGTGTGTGTGTGTGTGTGTGAATACAGATATAATCTGTTTTCAAACTACCTAGAAACTAGCTATTGTTGTCCTCCTTTTACAGATCTGAAAACCGAAGGTCACAGACCTGACGTAGTAAATAGTGTGACGTCTCACAGTAAGAGAAAAAGCTGGGATTTGGGCTAGGGCTCTCCACTGCAAAGCCAATGTTCTCTCCATCCATATCATGCTGTTGCCTTTGGTTGTGAAAACAATGATTATCAATCAATCTCTCACCCCACCATTTTCTCTCAAATAATGTCTGGCTGATAATAGTAACCCAACAGTTGTTAATTCCATTCCTTTCTTTTCCTTCCTCTGCTATTTGGCCAATTTTCTTTGTTGAGAGTGCTCACAGACTATCAAAATTCCCCAAACAGTTCAAACCAGTTCTGTGTATGAGCAGAATATAGTATCTGTCATAATGTTGGCCACCCCCAAAATTATGTTTTTATATACTATGCTTTTCAAATTGGGGCCAATCAACTTGTCATTCACTGAAATGTTTTCAGCAGAGATTATGCTGATGCACATGGATGCATATGTCACATTTATAGGAAAAGTTTTAAAATATCATCATCCCACTGGCATCAATTCATTGTTAACCAGACGTGGGGTTATTTAGATGCATTGAGTGTGGCTTTTTTGGATCACTCAGCTACTTAAGATTTTCCCCAGGCTTAAAAAAATTCTCCTGCAAGGATATAAAAAACAAAATTGCATCCTCCTGATAAAGTAGGGGAAATGATTAAATATACTACAGACCTTAGAAAAATGGTGCCATATTCCATCAGTTGCAGGGTCTATTTGTAAGGTCCACCTAACACAAAATTGTGTCTTGTGTCTGAGGTTCTGTAATGGGGTTTCTGCTCTATGAAGTTGGGGAAGGAGCCCCTTGATTGAGAATCCCCTTAGGTAAATTGGAAGGTGACTGGTTATTTTTCCTAGAAATAATCCCAGTGCAGATTTGAGGGCAGCAGGAGGATACTAAAGAGTTAACCAGACTATGCGTTTCTTATTCTGGAGAAGTCCAAGCTCCATGTGGATGTGGGAAGTATGTCAAGCTGGGATGACACTGGGAGTTCATGTCTTAGCAAAACAGTGTCTCCTAAAGTCTAGACTCGCAGTCCAACAGCCTTCTCAACATCTCCTCCTAGAGGGACTTATTTCACTCAACTTATCTTGAATTTATCTCTCCTCCCCAGACCTGACTTCTTAGTATTATTTCCCTCAGTGCTTAACAAGGCCATGTGTTCGGGTGCTTAGGCCAAAAATGTAGGGCTACCCCGGATTCTTCTCTTTCTCTTACACCACACATCTAACAATTCAGGGTCTTCTATTGGCTTTGTCTCTACAAATATCCAGATTCTGGTCCTTGTCACCACCTTCACTGCCAATCTTTGGTCCCAGCCACCATCATCTCAAGCTTGGATAACCACAATAAACTTCTGGTTTCCCCGTCCCACCCTTGTCCCAAAGAGGCTATTATCAATCTAGCAGCTTTGTTACAACCCAAACTAGATTATTCTCTTCCTCTTTCAAGCTTTCTACTGGCTCCTCATCTCTCTCAGTAAAAGCCACAGTCTTTCTCATGATCCACAAGGCTCCATGGTCTCACCTCTGTTTCCCTCTGGTCTCTGTGACTGCTATCTCCCCACCTCCCTCTACTCCAGCTCGAGGTGCTTCCTTGCTCTTAGTCTCAACCACAGACTCAATATCTGTCTGAGTCTGGATTCATTACTGATGTTCCATTGAGTGACATCAACTAGTGTCTTTTGAATGGTTCCAAAATCATCTCAACACCTTCTGGAGAAAATGTAACCCATCCATCCAGTTTATCAGTGAGATGAATGAACTCTACTTCCAAAATATCAAATAATGGGTTCTTTTTGTTATCACCTTCACTGCCCACCACACTCCCACCCTTACCAATATTATTTATTTCTGGACTAGTGCTTTCCATTTCTGTCTTTTCTTTCTCCCTGGACTCACCTCCCAGAGCTGTACAGCTGATTCTCTCACCCCCTTTCAAGTATTTACTCAAATGTTTTCTTTTCAAGGAGGCCTATCTTGAGTACTCTATTTAGAATTACAACCAGTACATTTTCTAGTAGAATGTAAACTCAATGAAAGCAGATCTCATTGTCTTTTGTTCTTAAATTAAAATATCCTAAAAGTGTAGAGCAGTGTCTGGCTATAGCAGGGACACTGCATAGATTACTTTAATGAATGATTAAACTGGGAAACCCTGGTTTTAGACCTGGCTTTGATATTGTGGAACCTTGGGCAAGACACTTCAATCTCTTGAAGTCTGGATTTTTCACTTATGGAGAAACTATGGTATGCAACTCCTACTTCATGACTTCATGGTGACTCTCAGATTTCCAGGAAAACATTTAAAAATACAAACATGACTATGCAGTTGGGATATGACTAAAGGGAAGAAGATACAGAGGTCATGGATGTCACAGTGTGCTCATGCCCAGCCCCGGAGCTGCCCTGATCATCAGCCCACCAGCTCCCTAGCTCCTCTGGAAAATAATCATTGCAGTCTTGTCAAATTCTAGCTCAGGGTAAACGTGGAGCTGTAGTCTGCCTGAACCAGGAAAATTTGGACCGTGGAAGGACTAGGCAGCTGTAATGTTTACATACTCTTGTTAAAAAGCCATTGCTATGGATGCTTTGCACTTTGTTTTACATGTATAGCATTCTGAGAGTGACCGGCCAGAGTGATATTTCTCAATCCCAGCAATACAGAAAGTCACACCTCAGGTTATGTGCTTTGTGGCTCAGCCTTGTGTTAATAATTGTTCTCTGAAATTAAAAAATACTGCTACCTGAAGTTTATAATTTTTTTAAGTAATTCTTTATGAAGCATACTTGTGTTAGAATTGTTCCGCATTTCCCGAAACTGATGGTTTGTAATTAGAGCCGATTCACTGGGGCATAGAATTTTAGGAATCCTATATTAAAGAGTTCTTGCTCATTTTTAATGGTTTTCTTACCTTTAGGCATTGTGTTATATGCCTTTATTCATCCTGAGATTTGTAATCAGCTTAAAAATGAAATTTTTAATTTTTACTGACAAGAGTAGTAGGCATTTAACCATAAATCTAAGACTTTTCTAGAAAGGAGAGAAATGGTTTTTGCCCATTCACCTTGGGAACTCCTAGAACTCTTTGGGGAGATGTTTTAGGGTGGCTGGAGTTCCTGCAATTGTTGGTGGAAATAGAGGCAAAATATTTCGTTCGTAGTCTCTTCAGTGTTGTGCAGCTATCACCACCATCTGTCTCCAAAACTGAAATTGTGTACTCATGAAACAGCCCCCATTCCCTCTGCTCCCCAGTCCCTGGCAGCCATTATTCTACTTATTGCCTCTATGAATTTGACTCTTCTAGCTATCTCGTATAAGTGGAATCATACCATGTTTGTCCTTTTGTGTGGCTTATTTTACTTAGTGTAAATTTTTTAAGATTCATCCTTGTTGTAGCATGTGTCAGTAATACATTCTTAATGGTTGAGTGATATTCCATTGTATGGATATACCAAATCTTGGTTATTCATTCGTCTGTTGATGGACACTTGAGTTATTTCCACCCTTTGGCTATTGTGGTTCATGTTGCTGTGAACATGGGTGTTTAATATTTGTCTGAGTCCCTGCTTTAAATTCTCTGGAGTATATACTAGAAGTAGATTTGTTAGAACAACTGGACATTCTATGCTTAATTTTGTTTGTTTGTTTGTTTGTTTGTTTGTTTAGGAACTACCATACCCTCACCAGCTTTTAAATAAACTTTCGTTATTGCTTGCTAATAAAATTTCACTCTCCTCATCCTCTAAGGAGTACTTGCAACTCTGCCTTCCCACTCCCCAGACCGATTATAAAGTAGGATCATGGGTTGAGTGAATTAAATGATGGGAAGAAACTGGAAAGGGTCCCTACTTGTCTGGTTAAGCTCTTGATGTCCTTTTGTGGTGGAGAATGCAGATAATGAGCAAAGACAAGCAGAAATGAAGCCAAGAACTAAGACGGGCTCCATAATAAGAAAGCTGCGGTAGGACAGAGGAGGTGAATGTCAGCAACTTGGCAAGGGAGAGGCTCTGGCGCGATTGCAGGATTGACAGAAGACATGGAGGAAGGAAGCTTTTAAGAAGTGTTCCTGCTGTGGGTTGTGAGTTGTAACTGCTAATTGTTCTTAAATAGACCTAAAGTTTGGAATTCCTCTTGAACTTTTTCTTGGCTTCTGAGTTGGGTTCCTGACATTTGATTCTCTGCAGAGACGGAGTCCTATAAAGCCCTGAGATACAGGAGACTTACGCCTGAATTGGCCAAAGTAGCTCAAGATTCTGCTATTAGGGTAACCAAATCCCTCATACTTAGTGAATGAAAAAAAAAAAAGAAAAAAAAATTACTCGTTTAGAAGCAAGGTAACAAGGTAATAATAAAATATTCATCCTTTTTTTCTTGGGCCTTCAGGCTACAACCTTCTACTTAAAATAAATGTAGCTTTGAGAAGATTATTTTTGTTGTCTGTAGCATAGGCTTGAAGCTCCGACTTTCACCAGAGTTGTGCACTTGAATATTCATAAAGCTGAGTTGCAAACTCAAATCAGGATCGTTTTTATAGGATACAGACTACAGACAATGTCACCAGTTATTTGGAAAAAAACAATATGGTGTGTGGGATGGAATGAAGTTCTGGTAACAAAATTTTCCTAACCCTGAATTGGGCTGTGTTCTGACACATGGTCTGATAAGGCAAAATATTTTAAATCAGTAGAGTCCTGGAAAACCCAGGACATATGGTAGCCAGAGTTTTGGTCCTAAAATAGGATCCCCTACTCAGACATGATTTTTTCAACAAATTAAAGAGCTATACCCTACTATGTTTATGGATTCCTTGACTTATCGATTCAGTCACTTTTTAGCAAGGTGTAGGCCCTCTTCAGTGTGTGTTTCCAGTCTCATCTTTTGATTCTATCCACTCTCACAGTCCACTCTCCACCCATCCAAAGCTACTTAGTTTCACTGTACATGCCGTGCTGTCTACACTTTTAAAAGTGTTCGTTCCTCTCTATGGAATACCTTTCCCTGCTTTCTTTGCCCAGATAATTTCTGCTAATTTCTTTAGACTTAGTATAAGCATCAGCTCCTAGGGGAAGATGTCTCATGCCACTTTCTTACCTTAATCTTTTTTCATCCTGGTGCTTCTCTGTGCCTTCATGTTAACCCGATAAACCTCTATCACAGTGTATTGCACATAGTACTGTGAATGTTAATTTGCTTCTTGTCATCTGCCCCGGATAGTAAGTGGTTTGAGGACATATTTGTTTGCTAGGGCTGCCATAACAAAATACCATAGACCGGTGGCTTAAATAAGAGAAATATATTTTTTTACAGCTCTGGAGGTTGGAAGCCCAAGATCAAGGTGCTGGTAGGGTTGGTTTCTTCTGTAGCCTCTCTCCTTGGCTTGTAGATGGCTGCCTTCTTTCTGTGTCCTCACATGGCCTTCTCCCTGTGCACAAAAGCGTTTTTGGTGTCTTTTCCTCTTCTTATAAGGACACGAGTCATGTTGGATCAGAGCCCCACACTTATGACTTCATTTTACTTTAATTAGCACTTTATAGATCCTATCTCTGATCTTAATCATATTGTGGGGGTATGGCTCTAACATGTATGGATTTGGAGGGTAGGGACACAATTCAGGCCATAATGAGGACAAAGTCCATTTCTTATTAGAATTTATATACCTACTTCCTTTCAAATTGTTTGATACCCAGTAAGCAAACAATCAAATACATAGTAAAGGACCCATAACAAGTGGATGAATAAATGAGTAAAACAATGCAAGACTGCTCTGTTAAGGTTTAAAGGAATCAGGGCTTAAGAGGAGATACTTGCAGAGGTGACAACTTAAGTTGCTGTGAAGGACGTGATTGCAGAGAGAGTTTGTAGAGAAGAAAAGAAGAGTGATGTGGCAAATCGGGAGAGCTCATCACCTCTCATCAGAAGAGGTGATGAGCAGTGTGGACTGAACCTGGAAGAAGTGAGTTTATGATGGAAGGGAGGATGTCTGCAATGTTAAATATTGAAGGAGGATGAGGTTGTTGATCTGATAAATAAAAATCATTGATGCACACCTCCAGGATGGCTAAAAGAAAAGAGATGAAAAAAATACCAAGTGTTGGCAAGGATACGGAGCAATCAGAAACGCGTATGCTGCTTGTGGGAGGGTATATTGGTACAACTACTCTAGAAACTGGCAGTATCTATAATATTACAACCGAAGATATGAATACCCTCTGTCCTCCCAACTTTATCTCTAAATATATATGCAACAGAAATGTATACATATGTTTATTGAAAGATACATACTAGGATGTTCACGGTCTCACTGTTCATAAATCTCCCAGACTGGAAGAGGTAACACCTTGCAATATATTCACGCAGTGGAAAGTTCCAGGATTGCTATGGATGAACTATAAGTCCACACAATGACATGGATAAACATATGATCCCAATGTTGGATGAAGGAAGACACATGCAAGAGAATGCATCCTGTATGTTTTCATTTATGAAAAGTTCACAAACCAGGAACACTTTTGTATGGTTTCAGAAGTCAGAATAGCAGTTAAGTTGTTCAGGGAGGAGGCAGTAAGTGACAAGAGGACATGAGTAGGAAGTTTGGAATTCTGGTAATGTTCTGATTCTCGGTCTGGGTGCTGGTATATAGGTGTGTTCAGCTTGTATACATTCAATGAAATTTTCACTTATAATTTGTCCCTTTATGTATATTGCTCTTCAATAAATGTTCTAAAAGAGATTAAAATTCAATAAGGAATGAAGTGATGTAGTATTCTGATGCTCTGACCTAAGAAAAAAGGAATTATAAAGTATTGGTGTGTAAGAAAGCATTACTGTGAAGAGGATGACTGTGAGATTTTGTTGGTGGAATGAAGAAATAGATTATGAGGATATTTGTCTAACTCAAGACATTTGGCAGCAGGAGAAGTAAAACAGAACAATGTCAGCATAGCTGGGTCAGAGAAAGAGATTTTATTTCATTTCCCTTTTTTTTTTCTTTTGGTTTAAAATAGGGAATAACTCAAGGACTGAAATGTATTGCAGGGGAAGAAAAAATAACTTTTCCTCTATCCTTCTAAATTCTTGGTTGGGGCCATTGTAACAAAAGACAGATTAACCCAGGGAAGAATAAACAGAAGTCTATCACCATCTATATCTCATAGATATAGAAAATGAGTATGGCTGAAAGACATGGTTTAGAGTTCAGGCTTAAATAATGATCTTCAACTAACTCAAAGAAAGAAGAGTGTAGGGGAGGCCAGCTAAGGGGAGGTAACCAGGAACAGCACAGTAAACAAGGGTAAGATTGGTTATGAAGATTTAAGTCTTCTCCATTGGTAAGAGTCTCTTATGACTTAGAGCTATCCTTCTCTTCCTGGTACAGAAAGGGAGATACACTTAAAAATGGAGATTCCCTTTATAAATGTAAATTTCCCTTACAAAGGGTAACTTATACCATTTTCAGAGCTTCTCCTGTGCCTACTATTTCTCAAAATAATCCTTATGCCAAAGAGGTATATTTGAGGTAACATCTTGTGGATTCCTATAGTATCAAGGAGGGAGAAATTTGAGGTTTTGTTGAGGAAGAATGATGAAACTAAGTCCCAGGGAGAGCATGAGGATGAGATTAGGGGCAAAGGGAGAAAGTGTGGGCTCTTAGAAGATGATCTTAGCCCTCTTCCTTAGAAATAGGACGGCCAGCAAGAGAGGAAATTGAGGCTCCTGTAGGTGTCCAAGTCCAGTGTAGGAGATTAAATGTGGGCATTGGGTGTGGAGATAGGGTCTTGAAAGAGTGGAACGTCAGTAGTCATGTCAGCAGGGAACATACTCATATGAGACAAGAGAAGAATACATGTTTTGCATGAACCTGTAAGGAGTCCTGTTAGCATGTCATCCTTGTTTTGTGGAGCAATGCCTTGGAGTTCAGGGTGAAATGGAGAGATAGTGGTCAGAAGTGTTGCCCACACAATGCTGGGCGTAAGTGAAACTCTAAAAGGTGAGCAGTTCCACAGTGCTAAGAAGGAGCTTTACAAAATAACTCTGCATGGTGTCCAAGGCTGTTGTTTAGCAGGGGTTTGCTGGAGTTTCACAGGAGAGAGGGTCCAGGGGACTAGGGGTGGAGAATGCATTCAGTCCTTGCAGGGAATAGAAGAGATGGCAGGCCAAGCCTTCTGTGGCCCCGGGAGAGGTTTCTGGTCCTTCCTAAATTTCAACTCTTTCACCCTCATTCCAGAGTGAGCATTTTATTGTGGTCATAATGTCTCTACACAAAGCCCTTAAGAAATAGAAACTTGGGCTAAGCATTTTTTTTTTTTT
>RCUC01053179.1:0-16228 GCA_003697995.1 Taxidea taxus jeffersonii | reverse complement strand
GGGGGGACGGCATCTAGGGGGTTAAGGCCAAGGATGCCTCCAGCATTCGGCAATGCACAGCTTGGCCCCCCAATAAGAATTATGGGCCCAAACGGTCGATAGCGTCACTGTTCAGAAACCCTGCCTTAGGGCAGGTAGGTACACAGGAACATAGAGCCAAGGCTTTTCCATGTAGCGTTGCGTACAAAGTTAAAAGATTAAAAGCAACGCACGTCAATAGGGGACTCGCTCAATAAATCACACTTGGTGCATAGACTACAAGACCAGAAAGCCACTAAAAATTAAATAAATCTCTTAACATGGAAATACATGCGTCATCTACTGCTAAATGAGAATATCTGGTTTCAAAATCATATGCCTGGTAGCATCCTCCTTTTTGTGCACGTACGGGTACAGAAAGCTGTCTGAATGCTCGAAACCACCGTGTCACGCTTGACAATGGTTTCCTCTAGGTGGAAACACCGTAGGTGATTACAGTTGTTTCTTTTAGCCTGTCGGTGTTTTCTATTTTTTTCTTCCAACAGCACGGCCAAGGGGGCCTTGCAATGCAGCATTTGAGACCGAGGACTTCAGAGTGGGACGCTGGCGGTCCCCACGGTCCCAGCTGTGGGAAAACCGCACAGATCTGGCACCAGTGAACCCGCATTCCCCCGGAGACGGGTTCACACCTCACCCCCATATGGTCACCTCAGGGCATGGCAATATTTCCCTTTTCTCTTCCTGGAAACTACCCAAAGCAACAATTTTTACTAAACCTGGAGACATTTAAAGTTCCAGAACCAAAATTATTTGCAAGGGCTGTCCCAACCTGGGAAATAAGGCCGGAGACCGAACAGGAAGAGCATAGGAGGAAGTGGAGAGAAAGCCACAGACAGAGTTCTGCAAACGAAAGATAGCCCCACATGCAAAACTGGAGTGCCTTCTTTATAGCGGTGGGAAAGTAGGGGCTACTGGCTTGCAAAAGGTCATTTTTCTGGACATGGCTGTGTTTGAAGAAATGGAGCAGGTGAGCTAAATGCGAAGTCACCCAAACGAGTGGAGTGTCTTTGCAGGAAGGAAGCAGTTTTCCCCGGAAGCAGTTGGGGAGATGGAATTTGCGTGGCAAAACCAAACCTCACACCCCCAATAAAAGAAAAACAAATAAAAACCAGCTTCTTACCTCCAGTGGCTAGGAGGTTTGTTTAGCTATGAGAGCTAAACAAACTCATGTACAGTAGATCTTTGCATTATTTTTTTTAATATTTTATTTATTTATTTGACACACACAGATCACAAATAGGCAGAGAGGCAGGCAGAGGAGGGGGGGAGGGAAGCAGGCTCCCTGCTGAGCAGAGAGCCCGATGCAGGGCTCAATCCCAGGACCCTGGGATCATGACCTGAGCTGAAGACAGAGGCTTAACCCACTGAGCCACCCAGGCGCCCCCCCTTTGCATTGTTTTTAAGACATCATTGTGCTGGGGACATAGTGGTAAAGCAGTGAGACCTGGTTCCTGCCTCTTAGAGCTCCCAGACTGGTGGGGGAGCCAAAGCCATATGGGGGGTAGGAGTCTGGGCTCTGGAGGCAGACGAACCCAGCATCTAGACGCCACTTCTCCATGAAACCTCTCAGAGACGACCTGCTTGCCCAGCAGGGGGAAGGACAGCACCTACCTGGTGGGATTGTTGCGGGGTCTACCGACAGTAATGGGCATGAACATCAGCGTGGTGGCCTGCACGTAGCAGGGGCCGACTACATGCTTGCTACCGTTGCCTTCATATAGCGCCAGTTACCAGGAGCGGCGACAAGCCCAGCGGCAGCAACAGGGAGAGTATTACGAAGGGCCAACAGAAATTGTCCTAAGAGCTTCATCCCAGAGCAGGGTGGGAGGAGGTCTCTTTTAGATGGTGGGTCATGAAAGCCCCAGGAAACAGGAATCTCTGGGCATTTACAAAAATCTGGGGGACAATTTGGATTCCACCAGTGTGGGGCACTGGTGTTCTAGCTGAGCTTAGCTGGATCTCAGGGGCCAGGAGACCCCTGCTGACATCTGCCCTATTATAAAGCAGAGGACCCTCAGCCCCCCATCCCCAGCCCACCTCTCCTGTCAGCAGGTGCAAGCAGCCTGGAGGCGCAGCAAACGAAATGTTTACTGGAAAGATTAGCTTGTCAGTGGAGCCTGGACAGATGGCTATTGATCCTCTGCCCGTCTGTCATCCCTAGCCTATCTGAGACTAGGTGTGCAAGCGGGTTCTCTCTGACCCAGAGCTCAGGAGGGGGGCTGAGGCCCCAGGAATGGGAGCACACGGGAAAAGAGGTTTACCATGTGAGAAGGTCTCTGAGATCTAGGGCGTGGTCCGAGTGGTTTCTGAGTGTCTGGAAGCCCCCTGCTCTGGGGGCATGGAAAGAGCACAGGAAATTGCAGACTGGTGTTCCAATCCCGCCTCGATGATTTTGTGACCCCAGGCTCAATTATTCTCATCTGTAAAATGGGAACAATTACACCTACCTACCTCGTGGAGGTGTTTCGAGACCTAAATCAGGAAGTAGATACCAAAGTTCTGAAAGCTACCATTGTTGAAGGGCTGTTTGATCTTAAAAATGTGAGAAGTGGACCGGCAATGAGAACTCTTATCCTAGTCCCTGAATTCTTCTAACGTGAAACACCATTTGGGGGGCTTGAGGAGTCTGGCTTGTAGGACGTGAAGAATCTGACCTTTGACTGAGCACAGTGCTGAGCCACTAAGGGGTGTGACTTGATAAACTAGAGGTTTAGCAAGATCATTCTGGCAGTAGGGGGACAAGGCCAGAATTTGTCACAGCTAAAAGTAACAGCAGTAGGAATACAGAGGCCCCTTGGAGATCGAAGGTATAGGCCTTGATGATTAATTGGCTGGCTGATTGGACACGAGAGATGGGGGGATGGGTGACTCCCATGTGCCTGGTGACCCTTTCAGGGAGACAGGAAGCCCCAGGAAGAAGCAGACAAATAAGCTCATTTACAACACTGTAAGACTCCCAAGGAAGGTTCTCTCCCAGGTGGTTGGACATGAGCCCAATGCTGAGGGGTCAGATCGGACACCATAGGATTCAGGAGTCCTCGTCCTCCTCATCACCATCACTTAGTTGGTAATGGAAGCCATCAGAGTGGACAGGGCTCCCAGGAGGATGCCTGATGAGGAGAGAAGGGGACAGGCAGAAGGAGATGCTTGTAAAGGGAAGAGAGGTTTCATGAAAGCCAAAGGAAAATGAGTTTCAGGAAGGAGGGAGGCAGTGATCCACAATAGAAAATTATATAGAAAGATCCTATTTAAAAAAAAAAAAAAAAACCCTAAAACGTGTCTTCTGAATTTAGGAACAAGGAGGTTATTTTGAACTTAGGAAAGGTTAGTGGGCAGAAGGTGAGACTGTGCACTGAGGGTAGGCAGATTGCTCCACAGCCGAGGAGAGGAGAAAGGGGGGCTGGCCCCCACGGCACTGCGGGAGAGGGGTCTATTCTAGAACTAGGACTGGAGTATTGCAATGTGGGGGAAGAATCCAGCACACAGGGAGAGGGTTGAGACAGAGAAGAAAGGAAGGAGATCCCTGAGGGCAGGCAGACCCGGGGGCGGGGCGGGGGGGGCTGCTCAGGACACCTCTACAACTACTGGGCAGCCTTTAGTGAAGTGGGGAGGGCAGCTGAGCCCCAGCAGGGAGGCAGGGTGGCTAAGCAGACCCCCGCCCCGTGTCTATCCTCTTGGGTTGGGAGGTGAGGCCCTCTGATAAGGACGTGGAGGGATGGGGAAGGGAATTAAGGCCAAGCAGGAACTTGTAAACTAGTCTCTGTGGGACCTAAAGAGGCAACAACAGGAAAGGCCTGCCAGGCGGTGGGCGGGGCAGGCCCCCGGGGATGTGAACAGGAGAAGAGCTGGGACCGAGCAGAGCGAGGCTGAGGATTCAGACAGGCGGGTCCTGGGAGCTGACGGTGGGGGGACTGGGAGGAGGAGGGTCAGCCAGGACCCCCATCACTAGATTACCGGGCCGGGGGAGGCACGTCCCATCCCACCCAAATGCGCACGTGGGGAGAAGCAGCGAGAACAGTCTGCGTGGGGACGCTGCCGCTGCCTGCCGTCCACAGAAGCTTCTCTCTCTGCAGGGGCCCGAACAGTGACCCAGCCTGAACCCCAGGCGCCCAGAAGACGCGGCTGGGCACTTCAGACCTCGGATGCACCTGGCGGGTGGAGCGAAAACCGCAGGGTAGGTAGGCCAGGGGTGGAAGGAAGCGCCCGCTGCCTTCTTCTCAGCCTCAGTTTCCCCACCCAGACAATAAGCAGAGCGTTTGCAGGAATCCCTTAGGCCGCGGGTCAGCGCGGACCCTCTGCAGCGGCAAGTTTCGTGGCGGCGCGCGGGTCACAGCCTGCGGTGCTGGCGAGCGGGGCTCGCGGGGCAACCCCAGTACCCCCGCGCGGCCGCCACCGGAGCCGAAGGTGTGGCGAGTGCGGTTAATGAATGGCTTCTTTCGAGGTTATTAAGTTAGGCTGGGGAGGTGGGTGGTCTTCCTTTCTACTGCCCTTCCAATTAACCGGTGCTTTGCTTGCTAAATGTTAATTTGGAGGAAGAGGAAGCCAGGCCTGCAGCAATGCTGCTTCTAAGGCAGGTTAATTGCTGGTAAGTGTTGTGCCTGGAGCGCTGGACGGGATGATTAAGGGGTTGGGAGTCCCGGATGAAACCCTGGAGGGTTAGCTGAGACTTAACCCCTTGGTGACCTACACGAGGGCCGAGAACAACCCCAGCGGGTCCTCCTGGGTTTTTGAGCAAGTGTGTGTGCTCACGGGGCGCTCCTCGCGGTTGAGACGACCCCGGTGGACCCCTTCCACGGGTTTGTCCCGAGAGTCAGGTATCCATCAAGAGAATGTTGGCAAAAATGCTTCTTGCCACCCTAGCAAGAGCTGGCACCTGCCTCTAGCCCCCTCACATAAGTACCATTTCTTTTCTGCTATGAGAAAGGTTAAGACTTACTCTCATAACAACTTTCCAGTAGGCAATGCCGCATTAGTAGCTATAATCGCCATGCTGTAGTCAGAGCCTCCAAACTTGTTAATCGTATAACCGGAAATTTTAAGACCAATACCTTTGACCAATATCTTCCCATCCTCCCTCCCCGCCCACAACTACCATTTTTGGCTTCTGTGAATTTGGCTTTTTTAAAAATTCCCCATATACATGATTTACATATGAGATACATGTCATGGAGCATTTGTCTTTCTCTGTCTGGCTTATTGTCACTTCGCATAATGCCCTTAAGTTTTATCCAAGTTGTTGAGAAGGGCAGGATTTCCTCATTTCTCAGGGCTGAATAATACACAGTATACACGCATCATATGCACATCTCACATCTTCTTTAGCCATTCATCTGTTGAAGGACATTCAGGTTGTATCTCCATCTTGCTTATTGGGAATAATGCTGCAATGAATATGGGCGCACAGATATCTCTGTGAGATGCTGTTTTCATTTCCTTCTTTTGTTTTTTTTTTTTTTTTTTCTGAAGGTTTTATTTATTTATTTATTTGAGAGAGAGAGCACGAGAGATCACGAGCAAGAGGAAAGGGGGAAGCAGGCTCCTGGCTGACCAATGAGCCTGACATGGGGCTCCATCCCAGGACCCTGGGATCATGACCCCAGCCAAAGGCAGACGCTTAACTGACTGAGCCCCCCCAGAACCCCCCATTTCCTTCTGATATATACCCAGAAGTGGGATTGCTGGATTAGATGGCTGTTCTGGTTCTAATTTTTTTTAGGAAACTCCATGCTGTTTTCCATAGTGGCTGTGCCATCTGCAGATTTTTTCAGGGTATTGCCTATTTGAAAAATAAAAATTTAAAAAGAATGTCCATTCCACAAGAAGCCCCTACGCTCCTAAGCACCCTTGTGAGCAGAGGGTGTAGTTGTGAGCTGGGTTCAGACAGGCAGAAGGAGTGAGGAAAATCAGGAAGACACAAATGTGACAGTTCTGTGGTGGCCAAGGCTGCACAGGAAGCCGGCCCCGCAGATCCTCTCTCTGTTCTGAGACTGATCCCATCCACCTCACCCCCCAACCCACAAACCTGTCCTCTTCCCCACCAACCTAGGTGGATTCTTGGCCTCTTCCTTCTTTTCAGAAAGGGTAGAAATAGAAAGTTCAGAGTAGAAGCTGTCCCATTTCCAATGATTTCTCTCACAAGATCAGTTCAGAGCACAGGAGCCCAGCCCAGGAGTGGCAGTGGGGGAGGGAAAAATGGACAGAGGGAGAAGACCTTTCCAGGAGGCCTTCAAGAGTCAGCTCATTCTTCAGCTGAATCGTCTACACTCGGAGCTGCCATAGGTGGCCCCCGGGGTTGGGATCACGGGTATGTCCACTGGGCAGTCACTGGAGCAGCAGCTTCTACCACTCAGACTCCAGCAAGAGGCAAGATGGGGGGAAATGAATTTACAGGAACTTCTCACAAAGATTATTCTGTGTGGTTACAACATTTCAATAAATCCCTTTTTTTAGAGGAGAAGGAGTAATGAGTCATCTGAGGGACATGCTTGGGTAAAAAACTCTCAGCGTAGAGTGGGCTGGGTTTGGGTTTCACAGGCTGCTGGGGCGGGGGGTGCACATCTCCTTTGCAGGCGGAGCTTACTTTGTCAGCACCGGAGAGAAGCCAGGCTGGTGGCGGTCACCAACAATCCTCCTTCTTCTCCAGCAGGGCACAGCCTCTTCCAAAAGTAGCAGTCTGGGGGACACCTGGGGGGCTCAGTCCATTAAATGTCAGACTCTTGGTTTGGGCTCAGGTCATGATCTCAGCGGCCTGGGATCGAGCCCTGCAGTTGGCTCCATGCCCAGCAGGGAGTCTGCTTGAGATTCTCTCTCTCTCCCTCCTGCATGCTTTCTCTCAAATAAATAAATAATTTTTTTTTAAAGATTTGGTTTTGTTTGGTACAATATCATTTATGTAAAAGTGGGCAGGGAGCTATGTATATGTCTGTCTGTGTGTTTATACACATATATCCCCGAAAGGATCCAGCAATGGGTTCACACTGGGTGCCTCTGGGGGAGCTCAGTAGCCCAGAGATTGTCTCAGTTAGGAGACAGGATAGGTGCTGTAAGAAGTGACCCCAGGATACAAGGCTTAAACAAGATAGCATTTCATTTCTCTGCCACATACCAGGGCTGGTAGAATGGCAATGAAGGGTCAGAGACTCCCAGGCTCCTCCCATTTAGTTGTCCTGCCATCGCTATGGTGTTGCCGAGCTCCGCAGGGACAAGGATGGCTCCCCACCACATCCGCGTTCTGGCCAACAGGAAGGGGGGAGTCAAGGGATTGGCAGGCACATCCCTGTCCTTCAGAGGAGCCCAGCAATGTTGATCATGCTGCTTCCATTGGCCAGAACTCAATCACTTGGCCACACCGAGAAAGTGTCCTTAGCGGAGCAGTCAGGAGCCTGGCTAAAATTTGGGATTTTATTTCCAACAGAAGAAGGAAAGAATAGACAGAAGGGGACAAATAGTGGTCTTTATTTGCACTAGGATGAAGAAGCCATTTTCACTTTATATATCCGTCTTAGACCCTTTGAACCATGTGCATTAAGAAAAATTTTAGAAAAAAAAAAAGAAAAAGAAAAATTTTAGGTTGGGGATGCCTGGGTGGCTCAGTTGGTTAAGAGACTGCCTTCAGCTCCGGTCATGATCCCAATGTCTTGGGATCGAGTCCCACATCCAGCTCCTTGCTCGGCGGGGAGCCTGCTTCTCCCTCTGCCTCTGCCTGCCACTCTGTCTGCCTGTGCTCACTCTCTCTCTCTGACAAATAAATTTTAATAAATAAATAAATAATCATTTTTTTAAAAAAAAAGAAAAATTTTAGGTTGGAACAATGTATTACATTGGAAGTCACAAATTGAGCACATGCACTCCGCTATGCCGTGGACTCATTAGAATAAAATATAAGGTGTTTTAAAGAGAATTAAATCTTATCAGTGCCAGAAAACAAGAGAGGGTGGCAGCAAATCAGAAAGTCTGAGATAAGGCAGGAAGCCAGAAGTCGATGGAAATGGATTAACTGAGAAAGAACGAAGGTGAACCGTAGCTCCAGACTCCAGGACCAAGAACTTCTTTCTCAAGGGATTTCCAGAGAAACTCCCAACTCAGACCCAAAAACTGTAAAACAGAAATACAGGGCATCCTCAGAATAACTGAGCCAAGGACTATACTCGGTAAGGGCCCCCACCTTTCTCCCTTGCCCCTACCCCCAACCCAGAAGGAGAAACTGTGACTTCCAAAACTGTGGGTGATCTATCCAAGAAGGGAATCCCAATATGGGTGTCAAAACCCAACAGAGAAGTAGGATAGAGCTTAAAGTCCCTCTAGACATTCACAGGGGACATTCATGTCAGGGGAAGAGGGTATTTCTCAGTCCAAAAGGAGAACAGTGAAGTGCTCCAGTCCATTACTGAAAACTCTTCTTACAGTGGCAAGTATGGGCATCCCCAGCTTGCAATCCAGAGGTAAGCCCACTGACCTGTAGCTAGCCCGCCCCTTCAAAAAAGAGGCTACCTGGGAAAAGGGCCTTGCCAGCTACATAGATTAATCTAGTCTTTCATTTATTAAAGGGAATGGACAGACACAGGTCACCAAATATTTGAGGAAAATCTCATCAAAAATCTTCCAACAAACAAGAGCCCAGGGCCAGATGGTTTCCCAGGGGAATTCTACCAAACATTTAAAGAAGAATTAATACCTATTCTCCTGAAACTGTTCAAAAAAATAGAAATGGAAGGAAAACTTCCAAACTCATTTTATCAGGCCAGCATTACCTTGATCCCAAAACCAGACAAAGATCCCACCAAAAAGGAGAATTACAGACCAATTTCCTTGATGAACATGGATGCAAAAATTCTCACCAAAATTCTAGCCAATAGGATCCAACAGTACATTAAGAGATTATTCACCACGACCAAGTGGGATTTATTCCTGGGCTTCAGGGTTGGCTCAACATCCACAAATCAATCAATGTGATACAATACATTGATAAGAGAAAGAACAAGAACCATATGATACTCTCAGTAGGTGCTGAAAAAGCATCTGACAAAGTACAGTATCCTTTCCTGATCAAAACTCTCCAAAGTGTAAGCATAAAGGGTACATACCTCAGTATCATCAAAGCCACCTATGAAAAACCCACAGCAAATATCAATCTCAATGGGGAATAACTGAGAGCTTTTCCCCTAAGGTCAGGAACATGGCAGGGATGTCCACTTATCACCACTGCTATTCAACATAGTACTAGAAGTCCTAGCCTCCGCAATCAGACAACAAAAAGAAATAAAAGGCATCTGAATCAGCAAAGAAGTCAAACTCTCACTCTTTGCAGATGATATGATACTTTATGTGGAAAACCTAAAAGACTCCACCCCAAAACTGCTAGAACTCATACAGGAATTCAGTAAAGTGTCAGGATATAAAATCAATACATAGAAATCAGTTGTATTTCTATATACCAACAGCAAGACAGAAGAAAGAGAAATTAAAGAGCATTTGGGAGCATTTAAAATTCCTCCCAAAGCTATAAGATACCTAGAAATAAACCTAACTAAAGAGGCAAAGAATCTCTACTCAGAAAACTATAAAGTACTTATGAAAGAAATTGAGGAAGACAAAGAAATGGAAAAACGTTCTAAGCTCATGGATCGGAAGAACAAATATTGTGACAATGTCTATGCTACCTGAAGCAATCTGCACATTTAATACAATCCCTATCAAAATACTATCAATTTTTTTCAAAGAAATGGAACAAATAATCCTAAAATTTATACGGAGCCAGAAAAGACCCTGAATAACCCAGAGGAATGCTGAAAAAGAAAGCCAAAGTTGGTGGCCTCACAATTCCAGACTTCAAGCTCTATTACAAAGTTGTCATCATCAAGACAGTATGGTACTGGCACAAACACAGAAACATAGATCAATGGAACAGAATAGAGAGCCCAGAAATGGACCCTCAACTCTATGGTCAAATAATCTTCAACAAAGCAGGAAAGAATGTCCAATGGAAAAAAGACAGCCTCTTCAACAAAATGGTGTTGGGAAAATTGGACAGCCACATGCAGAAGAATGAAACTGGGCCATTTCCTTATACCACACACAAAAATAGACTCAAAATAGATGAAAGACCTCAATGTGAGACAGAAATCCATCAAAATCCTTGAGAAGAACACAGGCAGCCACCTCTTCGACCTCAGTCACAGCAACTTCTTCCTAGAAACATCGTCAAAGGCAAGGGAAGCAAGGTCAAAAATGAACTATTGGCACTTCATCAAGATCAAAAGCTTTTGCACAGCAAAGGAAACAGTCAACAAAACCAAAAGACAACTGACAGAATGGGAGAAGATATTCACAAATGACATATCAGATAAAGGGCTAGTATCCAAAATCTATAAAGAACTTATCAAACTCAACACCCAAAGAACAAATAATCCAATCAAGAAATGGGCAGAAGACATGAACAGACACTTCTGCAAAGAAGACATCCAGATGGCCAACAGACACATGAAAAAGTGCTCCACATCACTGGGCATCAGGGAAATACAAATCAAAACCACAATGAGATACCACCTCACACCAGGCAGAATGGCTAAAATGAACAAGTCAGGAAATGACAGATGCTGGCGAGGATGCAGAGAAAGGGGAACCCTCCTGCACTGTTGGTAGGAATGCAAGTTGGTGCAGCCACTCTGGAAAACAGTATGGAGGTTCCTCAAAAAGTTGAAAATACAGCTACCCTATGACCCAGCAATCATACTACTGGGTATTTACCCTAAAGATACAAATGTAGGGACCCGAAGGGGTGTGTGCACCCCAATGTTTATAGCAGCAATGTCCACAATAGCCAAACTATGGAAAGAACCTAGATGTCCAACAACAGATGAGTGGATAAAGAAGAGGTGGTATATATATATATACAATGGAATAGTATGCAGCCATCAAAAGAAATGAAATCTTGCCATTTGCAACGATGTGGATGGAACTAGAGGGTATAGCTTAGCGAAATAAGTCAATCAGAGAAAGACAATTATCATATGATCTCTTTGAGATGAGGAATTTGAGAGGCAGGGTGGGGGACTTGGGGGGTAGGGAAGAAAAAAACCGAAACAAGATGGGATCGGGAGGGAGACAAACCATAAGAGACTCTTAATCTCACAAAACAAACTGAGGGATGCTGAGGGTGGGTGGGTAGGGAGAAGGTGGCTGGGTTATGGACATTGGGGAAGGTATGTGCTATGGTGAGTGCTGTGAAGTATGTAAATCTGGTGATGCACAGACCTGTACCCCTGGGGCTAATAATATATTATATGTTAATAAAAATAATTTTTAAAAATGTTTGAGGAAAACCAATAGCAGGAAAGCTAAACAAAGAAAAATAAAACAAGCCACCTTGGAAAAAATAAGACACAGTAGGGAATGTTCAAGAAGAAAACTCTAAGTATCTTTGGACAGATTTGAGGTAATGTTAAATCTCTAAAATCAGAGCAGGCTGCCATTAAAAAGGGAGCCATCAGGAGAACAGGAAATCATTTCTGTATATACAAAAGTGTTATCAAAGTTTAAAAATCCAGCAAACAGAAGGAATAATATAGCCAAGACTGAAAACCAGACCAGTTATCTGGAAGTCAATGAAATCTACAACACAGGAAAAAAACACAAAGCAGTGAAAAATGAAAGAAAAATCCATAGACAGATAAAGATTCAGGAAGATCACATCCATTCATTCAGTAGGAGTTTGAGGAGGAAAGAACCACCCCCCCCCCAAAAAAAGATAAAGAAAGAAAAAGAAAAAGGCAGGGGGGGAGATAAAAGACATAACAGAAAATTTTTCTTAGCTAGGGGAAAACACAAATCTTCAAATTGAAAGAGCCCACCATGTATCAGGCAGGATAAATAAAAGTGAGATTCAGACTTAGATACTTACTGAAATTTCAGAACAACGATAAAATCTCGAAGTCCTCCAGAAAGAAAAAAAATAGGTCAGCTACCAAGGAGTGCAAATCTGACTAACATCAGATTTCACATCACAAATACTTTTAAACCATGCCTTTAAAATTCCAATGAACTATGAACTTGAGCCTAAATTACAGTTTCGGCCAAGCCAGCAGTCAGCTATGCTGGGAAATCTTATGATGGCGGCTCTTAAATTCACAAATCACTCAAGGGGGTACTGCAGGAAAGCCAAAGGAATGCAGGAATGAGATTTCAAGGAATGTGAGATTAAAACAAACTACTAAAGAACAATGATAGCTGAGTAAAAGTGAGGAAAGTAAAAATGAAATTAGAAGGCAGCTTTGACACAGGGACTATAATCAGTAATACGGTAACATTCTGTATAGTGACTGTGGGTAACTAGACCTACCACGGTGATCACTTCATGTATAAGGATATCGGATCACTATGCTGTACACTGCAACTCACAGGATATTGTATGTCAATTATAATTCAATTTAATTAACTTTAAAAATAAAGTGGGAAATTCCATTAAAAAAAAAAGACAGCTTTGAACCTTGACAATTTTGTGGTCATCATTAAGTATGTGGGATTTTCTTTATTTCACTGTAGATCTGATTTCATTTTGTTCTGCTGTGATTAATATTTACATAACCACAGTACGGTGAATGCTATTTTTATTGGGTTTAAGTATGCAGAAGTTCAAGCCTGGAAGACTTAACTATGGTTCTGGAACAGAATGTAAATGTTATAAACCATGAACATGGGGAAAATGATGGTGTTATGTGTTGCTGTGGAAGAGTGCACAGTCCAGGAGGAAGTAAATGTAAGTTGCAGAGTAATACCAACAGTATGGACCCCGTTGGTATATATACATATTGTTATAGATGTAACTTACATGCCCAGTAAAACACCTGGAAAACCTTCATTCACTTTCACTTTCTGCACTTCTGTATCTTTTTGAATTTTTACAAGCAAGCTTAGCTTTTGTAATTGAAAATTTTAAATAGAAATATTGGTTTGAAGATTTGCTTAATTATTAGCCTGCCTGAGGGACTTAAGTTTTTTGGTAAGGCCCAAACAAAAAACCCTGAGTAAAAAGAACTACGTGTTGTGGAACCTGCATCTAAAGCAAGGCAGAAATGTTGGCTGGTCTAAATTTGTCAAAACAAAACAAAAAAAAATTCTCTGCGGACTGAAAACCAGTGAAAGATCAACACTGCCATCTGCTGAGGACTTCTTGGAGAATAGGCTGAGTTGGGATGGCTTTCTGTTTTGTTTTTTAAGTTCACAGTACCTCCTGAGACGGGCACAGACCTGAAATCTGGTTTATCTTCTCCTGGGAGCATGGACTACGAGCAGTAGGTGTAGGAAATCAGGATCTTACAGAGAGATGCTCAGGAGGGCTTGGGCAAGGGTTTCAGAAATGGCAAAGAGCTGGCCCAACGAACAACACAATCGCCAGTTTCTGACACGCTTACACTATAGCAAAGCCTTGGTGTGTGGGACCAATGACAAGGGGGAATAGGATACCAGAAAGGACTTTTTCTTTTCATAAGTATTCCTCTCCAGAAATATACTGTCCTGTGAAACAGTGAATACATCCCTGGTCACTAAAAATGGGTAGAGAGGCAGGATAACCCTCTATCCTGAGGTCACAGCAAGAATGTCTGCATTTCTGAGAAGTCAGATTACGTGGCCCTGGCAAGCAGGCATTCAACAAGTCCCTCTTGGGTGCCTACTGTGTGGAGTACTGGGCAAATCCCCTTACAGCCAAGGACACGGATCCGCAGACTGGCTTTTGGAATGTCTCCGACGGAGCCAAGGTACCGAAGAGCCCAGGAGTCAAACTAGGTCTGGTGAGCCATCTGCCAAGCCCAACTTGGTTTTAGCGAGCCCCGGATTTCTATATCGTACTCATTCACGCTTAGGACACATTCCTTAAAAACCAAGCCCTAGGGGCATCTGGGTGGCTCAGTTGGTTAAGCGTCTGCCTTTGGCTCAAGTCATGATCCCAGGGTCCTAGAACTGAGGCCCCGCATCAGGTTCCCTTATCAGTGGGGAGTCTGCTTCTCCTTCTCCCTCTGCCTCTCTCCCCTTGCTTGTGCTCTCTCACTTGAGTGCTCTCTTTTTCTCAAATAAATAAATAAAATCTTCCAAAAAAACACAACTATTTCCTACAATCTAACAAACCAAACTCTTATTCCTTTATATTTTTTTATGTTATGTTAGTCACCATACAGTACACTATTAGTTTTTGATACAGTGTTCCATGATTCATTGTTTGCGTATAACACCCAGTGCTCATTACAACACACATCCTTAATACTCATCACCCCGCTACTCCATTGCCCCCACCCACCCCGCTTTAAAACCCTGTTTGTTTCCTACAGTCCATAGTCTGTCATGGTTCTTCTCTGCCTCTGATTCCCCTCCTTTATTTTTCTCTTCCTTCTCCTAGTGTCCTCCATGCTTTTCCTTATGTCCCACAAATAAGTGAAACCATATGATAATTGTCTTTCTCTGCTTGACTTACTTCCCTTAGGATAATCTCCTCCAGTCCCATCCATGCCGATGCAAATGGTGGGTATTCATCCTTTCTGATGGCTGAGTAGTATTCCATTGTATATATGGGCCACATCTTCTTTACCCATTCGTCCGTTGAAGGGCATCTCGGCTCCCTCCACAGTTTGGCTATTTGTAAAGTTTGAAAATATCAGCATCCCAGTAACAGCAAAGCAGACTGCGTTCACTGATTAGCTTAAAAAAGAAACATAAGGAAAAAAGGAGTAGGATCACAAAATATTAGAACTGGAAAGACTTCCAAAATCATCCAGTTCACAACGTTTATACGCTGGGCTGAGTTCTGGAACGCTGTAAGCAAGTATTCTGAGTGTTTGTCAGTCTGGAAGGACAGTACAAGAATAATAGAAAGATGTGGATGATTTGTATAGAAATTGCTATATTGTCAATGCTCAATAAGTATTTAAGTATAAAAAGTATCCTTTCATTTTAAATACTTTAAATCAAAAGTCCCCAAACTTCATCTTACTAAAAGGTGCTGGGTTCTAAGGACAGCCCACTGTCTTAGAAAAAATAAAGTTAAGTGCAAGAAAAATACAAAGAAAAGGATGGGGCTGATGGAAGAAATGAACAGAATAGCAAGAGTGAAGGCAGGGATTGGTGGAGCCATGAGGAAGGATGAAGGAAGGGAGGCTGGGGATTGAGTTGAACCTACGGAATAATTTGGGGAGGACTGCCATTATAATAGTACTGAGTCCTCCAATCCACAAGTATGGGATGGTTCTCTATTTACTTAGATCCTTAATTTATCAGTAATTATATAAATTTCAATGAAATCGGTCTATTTCTGTGTTCTCTTTGTGCTATTCTTAGGGTTTTTTTTTTAATTTGGGGGGATTGTTCTTTGCTAATACAGAGGATTCAATAGATCTTTTGTGTATGTACTGTACTTGTATTCTATAACCTTGATAAATTTACTAGTTCTAGTAGTTTTTTTGTGGATTCCTTAAGATCTTATAGGATCATGTCATTTGTGAATAAAGATAGTTTTATCCACCCCCCCCCTCCCACCGCTTTAAATGACTCCTTCTTTTGGGGGATAACAAGAGCAGGAGCTAGATAGAAGCTTCACTACAAGGTTGAATAGAGATAATGACAGTAGACATTCTTCACTTGTTCCTGATTTCTGGAGAAATGCACTCTCCCTCCATTAAGTATGTTAGACATGGTTTTTCATAGATTGATGAGTCCTTCGTTAGGTTAAGAAGTTGCCTTCTATTCCTACTTTGTTGAGTGTTTATCATGAATGGATGTTGAATTCTATCCAATGCTTTTCCTGTTGTCTATTTAATTGATCATGTGGGTTTTATCCTTTTATCAATATGGTGTAAAGGATTGATTTGGGGATGGTAAATCAAGTTTGCAGCACTTGGATAAATCTCATTTAGTCCTGATGTATAAACCTTTTTATTTGTGGCTGGATTCAACTTGCTAATATTGTGTTAAGGATTTTGTATCTATCTTTGTGGGATTTAAATAACTTTTTAAACATAGGTATTTAAAAGCATAAATTTCCCTGTCAGCACTGTTTTAGCTGCATACCATGAATTTGGATGTTTTTATTTTCATTTAGTTAAAATTATTTTCTAATTTCCCTTGTGGTTTCATCAATGAGTTATTTAGGAAATGTATTAATTTCCATATATTTGGGGAATTCTTTCTGTTGGTGATTTCTAAC
>RCUC01053165.1:0-27616 GCA_003697995.1 Taxidea taxus jeffersonii | reverse complement strand
GGGCAGTTCTTGCCAAAATCATGCAATCGATGGACGGTAAAGCCGAATTTGCACCCGGGGCTCTTTAACTCCTTTAACTCCTACCTACCTGAGCTGCCCACCAGCCTCTTGAGCGTGAAGATACCTAACACTCCGCAGGTTCACAAGCACCTTCACATGCCTTCTGCCAGTTGAGTGGACATTGCCAGGAATGCTCTGCTATATATGCAAATATTCACGGGCCTTATCTCTCTCTCCTTTTTAGCATGAAAGCTCTTAGAGTCAGCATAGGGGCCACATTTATCTTTAAGTTACTATTTAAGGGGCGCCTGGGTGGCTCAGTCGGTTGAACTGCAGCCTTCAGCTCAGGTCAGGATTCCAGGGTCCTGGGATAGAGCCCTGTCTCTCAGATCCCTGCTCAGCAGAGAGCCTGCTTCACCCTCTCCTGCTCCCCATGCTTATACTGGCTCACTCTCTCTCTTTCTCTGTCAAATAAATAAACAAAAATCTTAAAAAAAAAAATAAAAAGTGAAAGGTCAAAGACTTGTCTGGTGGGTGATCTGAAAACCAGATGGGAACAAATGAAAGCATGCTCCTTACACTGCTATGTACAGACTTTTCAAAGCCACAGGTTTACACAAAAAATGAGGACTCTTTTTCTTTGTGGGACAGGCTTGGGGAGAGATGCTAACTCTTCTACCAGAACTAAGTGTCTTACTTGGCACGCAGGAGATGGGGACACGGCTGCCTACTCCTCCAGCCCATCCCCTGTTGTCAAGGATATCTTTCTTTCTCTGGATATTCACACACCCTCTTTGCTCAGGTTCTTAACTATGGCTTTGTCCACTGGGAGGGCTCTTGCCCCCTGCCCTGTCACCCACTAGTGCCATCATCCTTTAGGTCTCAGCTCAAATGTCACTTCCTCTATAATCACTCCACACAACAACCTACAACCCCATTAGCTGCCTCTGCTCTATGCTCCTAGGCATCTACAGTTGCCTCAACAGGCACTGATCCTAGCATGGGTATTTAGTCCAGACATTTGATCTGTGAGGACTGGGATGCACCCTCTCTGCTCACAGCTGTATTACTCCCTGCCTTGACAAAGCATAGTGCCTAGCACATAGTAGATGCTCAATGAATTTTCGTTAAGTGGAGAAGAAGGCATTCTAATTATATTCAAATATCTTCTCAATGTGATAATGTTTAAGCTCAAGTAGGTGGAAGGAATCTTACAGAGCCATACACTATTACTGCTAAGATACAATTATCTTAGATAACTGAACTCTCAGTTAATGGAGAATGTTCAGCATTTAGCAAATTCAGCTTTCGTGAAAGAGATAAAAATACAATTTATAAATACCTGCCTTAAGAAACTGTCTTAGTTTCTGCACGTAACATACTTTACTATTTATTTATTTATTTTAAAAGATTTTAGTTATTTATCAGAGAGAGAGAGAGCACTAGAAGGGGAGTGGCAGGCAGAGGTAGAGGGAGAAGCAGTCTTCCTGCTGAGCAAGGAGCCAGATGTGGGACTTGATCCCAGAACCCCAGGGATCATGACCTACGCCGAAGGCAGATGCTTAACGGACGGAGCCACCCGGCATCCCCATACTGTACTATTTAAAGTTCCCTTTTTCCTGCTGGAGATTGGGAGGGAAAGAAAACTCTTTTAAGTTTTCAGTTATTTTAAAGAAGACCAGATAATCTGACTTGTGGTACAGAACCTGACTGATCACCCCCCTCAGCATAGATATCTCCAGGGTTTTCCCAACATGCCCAAAGACTCAACCTATGATTTATCCATTTTGTCTTTAACGCAGGGAAATTCCTAATCCCTCCCCCCGCCCACGCAAATAACCGACAAGACACCTAAGCCTTCTACCAACAAGCAGCCAATCTTGTGAACCTGACAGTGTGGGCCATCGCTGGCCAGCATGAGCAGCACACTGGTGGATGCTTCCTGCAAGTGCACCTTCATGCTCAGGGAGGAGCTGCCTCAGCCTGGGCGAGAGAGCGGCCAGCAGTGGTCCTATCCCGCATAAGCTCAGCTCAGACTGACTTGGGTCCCCAGCTCCTCCCACGTGAAATACCTCAGTACTCTCCCTGACCCCTATTCTACCCCAGTACTTAACTTGTCCATTCAGTTCTGCCTGTCCTGAAAACAAGTGTGCTCAGAAGCTATAGTTGCTGAGGTGTATATATTGAGTGAGGGAAAAATTAATTTTAATGTTTTATCTTCTTACAGAAATGATCCTTTCTTTTTCACAATAGTTTTAAAAAGCACTACATGTATGTGTGTGTGTGTGTGTATAAAAGGCTACAGTTCATATACTAACTTTGCAGTTTTCACCTGACTTGAAAAAAACAAACCAAAAATCCAATGGGCTATAAATGAGATAATGTGAGATGAAATACAATGTTCATAAGAGCAAATGACATTAGGGGGGAAAAAGGTCAAAAAGAGAAACTGGGGGGGGTGCCTGGGTGGCTCAGTGGGTTAAAGCCTCTGCTTCGGCTCAGGTCATGATCCCAGGGTCCTGGGATTGAGCCCCGCATTGGGCTCTCTGCTCAGCGGGGAGCCTGCTTCCCCCTCTCTCTGCCTGCCTCTCTGCCTACTTGTGATCTCTGTCAAATAAATAGATAAAATCTTTAAAAAAAAAAAAAAGGGAAACTGGGGGGCACGTGGGTGGCTCGGTGGGTTAAAGCCTCTGCCTTCGGCTCAGGTCTTGATCTCAGGATCCTGGGATCAAGCCCGGAATTGGGTTCCCTGCTCAGCAGGGAGCCTGCTTCCTCCTCTCTCCCTCTCTGCCTGCCTCTCTGCCTACTTGTAGATCTCTGTCAAATAAATAAAATAAAAAAGGGAAACTGGGGATGCCTGGGTGGCTCAGTGGGTTAAGCCGCTGCCTTCGGCTTGGGTCATGATCTCAGGGTTCTGCGATGGAGTCCCTTATCGGGCTCTCTGCTCGGCAGGGAGCCTGCTTCTCCCCCTCTCCGCTCTGCCTGCCTCTCTGCCTACTTGTGTGATTTCCGTCTGTCAAATAAATAAATAAAACCTTTAAAAAAGTTTAAAAAAAAAAAAGGGAAACTGGAAGTTGATACATCCAAGATGACAAGACCTGAGTTTAAGTGTGGCAAGAGACAGCAACAATGTCAGAAATACTCCTGCTGAGGGGCACCAAGGTGGCTCAGTTGGTTAAGCATCTGACTCTTGGTTTCTGCTCAGGTCATGATCTCAAGATTGTGAGATAAAACTCTGCCTTGGGCTCTGTGCTCAGTGGGGAGTCTGCTTGAGATTCTCTCCCTCTGCCCCTTCCTCTACTCTCACTTTCTCTCTCTCTAAAATAAGTAAGTCTTCAAAAAAAAAATACTCCTACTGATCAAATGCTCTACTCACCACAATGACATATTTCCATCTGACTGCACATGTTAAATGAGATAAGCCTCAGAAAAGTAAAAATGCAGGCTCCAGGGGTACCTGGGTATGCCTAACTCATAGTTTCGATTCAGGTGGTGATCTCATGGTCATGACATGGAGTCCCGTGCTGGGCTCCACACTGTCTCCTCCTTTGCTCCTCCCATCTCCCCCAGAATAAATACATTAAAAAAAAAAAGTGCAGGCTCCAGGACCAGAGGACTTGGACTCTAAATTCTGTCTCTGAACCTGTTCAGAGTTAATGACCTGCATGACCTGTTCAAATTAATTGTAGGCATTTCTACTCGACTATGAAATAGGGGTACCAATTATACCAGAGTAAATGACTATATTGGGTTCCTGCTGCACTTGTAAAAAATCTCCGTACTCACTGAAGTACTATGCTCAGACCTAAATATCAGCAGTAGGATGAAAGAACAGGAACATACCAGTACCTACCTCGGGGGCTGTTGTGAGGAACAGAGAAGTTAAAACACTAGGAGTGGTTCCTGGCCCATAGAGAAATGCTTAACTGATGTCAACTACATTCTGCTTGTATCCATGGTAAAGAGTATTTTATTTTTTAAAGATTTTATTTGTTTGTCAGGGAGAAAGAGCACACAAGCAGTGGGAGCAGCAGGCAAAGGCAGAGAGGCAGAAGCAGGCTCCCTGCTGAACAGGGAGTCTGACATAGGACTCAATCCCAGGACCCTGAGACCATGACCTGAGCTGAAGGCAGACACTTAGCTGACTGAGCCATGTAGGCATCCCAGTAAAGAGCATTTTAACATTTATTTCAAATTATGCACAAGAACTACCAGGAACAAAAAATGGATTACCTTCATTTATTGATGTGAATTGGAAATCTGTTCTAAACCTACCTATTTACTTACCTGCCTACCTACAGACTGGTGTAACAATTTTGTGTTTTGGAGCGAGGACTTGAGATCCAGGCAAAACCTAAATATCATGCTTCAACAGCATTGCAAATCAAGAATATAATGTGTTAACTATACAGACTGAGTAAATATTTCCTCAGACTTCAAAATGTTTGAATAGACATATCTGAACATTATTGAATTCTGTACCAGAAAAAAAAAAAGCACTACTTGAATACCACCTGGAATAGTTAATGAATAAGACTATTGACTTTGGTTCTTCTATTTTGCTTTTGTAGAATGCCTTAAAAGCAATTACTATTCCATTACTGTTCACACAAGAGAAAATTTACCAGCTTGTAATTTAGAGGCAAGTAGAGTAGACAGAAGAAAATGGAGTCACCCACTATAGTTCCCCAAGAAGCAGGAGACAACAGTCTAAATGTTTAAAAGAGACACGTTCATTGCACCAAACAATAATCCGGGCATGTCTTTATGGCTATTCATGAGAAAGGATAATCAGTGAAAAGTAGGTTGGAGGACAAAGAATGATGGAAAAAGACAACAAGAGGCAGAAGAGAGAATGTCTTTTAAACCCAAATTGTTATATCTGGTCCATTAAAATATCAAAATCTAAATGAAAGCTGGTCTTCATAGAAAACTCAAAAATCAGCCCTAACTCAAGTACTATACAACCAGGGCTGAATACAGAAAATCTTTATATTTAACACTGACAAAGAAAATTGGCTGCAGTTTTATACACACACTTTTAGAAAATTCTCACGTTTCATCAGCCCTACAACATCACTATTTATATGGTTTTAGATGGGGAGAAATAAAACACAAAGGGCACATTTCAGGTAAAATAGTCATTTTATGTTACACCTAAGAGATTCTTCTAGATTTCTTCACTTTGGAAAAGATTATTAGCCCACACTAAGTAACTGTATCAAAGGTAAAAGTAAAGATAGATCTCTGGTCTCCTTTCCGGAAACAGGCAGAATTTACTACTTGGGGGAAAGTGCCAAACACTGCAAATTTGAAAATCCTTTGGATTGTGGCTCCAATAAGCTGCATATAAAGAGGGGAGCGTACTGATGCTTTAGGAAAGGAATGAGACAGAAAATTAAGCCTCAACTCCTCCACCTGCCCAGCTCATGAATAGCTTAACTGCACCCAACAGAAAAATCGAAACAAAGGGCCTCTTTAGTTCACTGCTTGCCAGAAAGGCATCTTCAAGATGCCTTCTCATTAACTGAGCCCTTTCACGTCCCCTATTAAATGTCTCACAGTTGGCCTGTCTTCCAGTCTTCGCTCATTAAATTTAAAGTTAAATTTTTAAAAGTTTTTTCTTCTTGCTGGGAAAGGACTGTTTTTTTTTAACCTTTCAATTGATTTCCAAAGGTGAAAGCAACTTCACCTGAAAAGCACCAGCTTTCAGAAAACACTGGAAGGTTTTCTAGTGGAGAACAGAAGTCTCATCAATAGTGTTATTGAAAAAAGGACTAGATAGAGAGCCACATTTATCTGCAGTTGTGGCTTGTATTAAAGTAGCTTAAATCCTTCACAAATAAGCTTTTCCGGAAGGTTAGACAGATGAGGTGCTCCGGCAGGCAGGATTACCTATGGTCTGCAGAGTACAACCCCATCCGTGCCACAGGAAGAGCAGAAGGACCTGCTGGGGGGCGCCTGGGTGGTTCAGTGGGTTAAGCCTCTGCCTTCAGCTCAGGTCGTGATCTCAGGGTCCTGGAATCGAGCCCTGAGTTGGGCTCTCTGCTCTGCGGGGAGTCTGCTTTCCCCTCTCTCTCAGCCTGCCTCTCTGCCTACTTGTGATCTCTGTCAAATAAATAAATAAGATCTTAAAAAAAAAAAAAAAGAAAGAAGAAGAAGGACCTGCGGGGATACTGCAAACCTGAAAAGCTCTGTCCATCTCCTGCTGTGGACAGCCCAGTTTCTGTGGCTACCCCTACCCCTGAGCTTCATTTGCAAGTGGCTTTGGCCATTAAGGTAGCAAATACTTTTTTCCTGGCAGCATAGCTCAGTTGAGAATGGAGGCTGAAAATCAGTTAGCTGTATGTAAGAAGAAAGCAGCTCTCCAGTTACCAGGGAGGAATAATTGAACACAGATTGCCTGTTGCGCCTTTAATTTAATTTGGAGACCTTTCATCTTTTAGTTTCCTTCATTTGCAGCCAATGCTTAGCGAGCTAATTTGTACCTGGTTCATTTTCCTCCTTTTATCTTATCTACATTAACATCAACCATGGAAATGAGAAGCACTATGAATAAAAGATGAAGACTGACTTGGGACATTCTCTCCTTAAGTACCATGAATTACTTAAAAACTAATTTGTGTGGATGCACAATATAGAGGACTGAGATCTACACGCCTCACCCCTACAGCATCCTTTATCAGCATCTTCCCTTTCCCCAAGGGGTTGCAGTTCTTAGATGTTTTATCTAGTCCTGCTGGTTCTCCAAGAGAACAATCTCTAGACTATAATCCACAAGGAATCATTAATCTTCGAACGGGTATAAGGCAGGCCATCCCATTACTGCACAAATCCAAGGATGCATAAATCACAGTAACTTGACTTTTTAGAGAGTTCAATATTGCTTGCCTTACAAGAAGAATGCATTGCAAAAAGGAAAACGGAATGTATCAACATATATGCACGGTGAACAGATGCCCACTCTGTCCAAAAACACTGTGTGTGGGGGAGGATGAGAGGTGGTAGAGATTCCAAGTGTATCATGGGTATGGCATTCTTCAAACAGTCTTTCTATTGTATATTTTGTACCACTTGGCACCTCTCCATTAAAAAAGAGTTGCCCATGCTCTTAAAATAAGTTTGATTTTTTTTGTTACTTTCAACTATACAAAATGTTAGTGTCTTGTAAGTTTTGCCTGTTTTTCTCTTTATAGTTTCCTCTGGGCCACTACTATTTTTTCTCTTCACCCTCTCCCCCTTTCTATTCTTTCCTTTTTTTCCAATGGACCAATGAAAAAAGATCTAGTGGTTTTTTCTCTTGCTGCTTTAATATCCCTCCCCAACAAGCCTTCCTTTCAGTTTGGGAAGCATCAAAGGAAGACTGTGCTCAATTGTTTCACTGCTTGTAATGGCAGCTCTTCCAGTCATCTAACTCCTTACACCAAATGGGCTAGAACCTGGAAAAAAAAAACGGAAAAGTCACTCCCCCTTCACAGCCCATCCCCCTAAAAAGTTGACTAGTGATGATGTGCATTACATACACAAGACTACACATTCTTACAGGTAAAGCAACTTCCAAAAAAGAAAAAAAAGACTTTGGAAATTAAAGTTATGGTGTATTGAAATGTAAAGGTCTTTGCTTCAAAATACAAACTACTGTGTCTTTTGGGGAAAGAATATGTAAGCAGGATCAAAATTAAAGCCCAACTTTAAAAAATCAGATTATAGTTCTAATCTTATTTATAATAAAGACTACCCCCTACAATGTCAAGCTTATCTATTTCTTCAGAAGGAACATGGAAAGAAAGCCCTACACTGCAAAGATTTGAAGAAAGGATGGAAAGCAATTACTGGTCCTTTTATTCATGAAGGAGAGGATGAAGAGAAATGAAGGTGGCAACTGCCCTTAAAAAAATGATTCTCAAAAGCCACATATGCAGAAAAATTGAACTGAAAGGGTACAAAGTCACTCTGTCCTGAGCTTAAGAAAGCCAAACAAATATTAGGATGAAGTTGTGGGGTGTTTATGTTTACTAGACATACAGACTGTCCAGTTTACTTGGCATGGTGGGGGGGGTGATAGAGTCTCAGAAGCAGGTCAGGGAATTGGGGGTAGAGGAGAGCAACAGTTCCACCAAGTGTCAAAGAATCCAAGTTTTTGTTTTCTCCCAGGTATCCTTGTGTATAAGGAAGAAAAGTGAAAACCATGCAATCTGGACTCATTCACAGAACACACAGAGATGCAAAATATCAGCCTCAAGCAGTAACACCGGTCCTAAACCCCTGTGGGCTCTGTACACGACTGCTCGGAGGGAAAAGAGCCATTTTGGCAGCAGGGGCCGCGCTGCACCCAGGACCTCACAATGAGCACAAGGATGTAATGAGCAGGTGCAAGAGTGGCCTGGCTAAGTCGCCAGAGAAAGGTTGAGAAAAAGAATGGGGCTGTCCTCCTGATAATTTGGGCTGCGGAAAGACATAACCACAGGGCAGAAGAGTCTCAACTCATTTACCAGAGGTTTTCCTCGAAAAAGAGGCAATCTTCAGAATCAGAAGGGGCTTTGTGGCATGCAGGAAGAGACAGAGGTTGGACTCACACACACCCCGGAGAAGTCAGTTTCCGCTAATAACCATTTCCGTGCCAGCGCACTCTAAGAGAAGTTTGTCTCTGGGCTGATTTTTAGTCACCATCTCCACCTTCCTCCCTGTTATGGTTCTAGACTGAGGAGTACACCAAGACCGCCAGCAATGAGCTGGGTCCCTGCGACACCTGTCCTGACAGCGTGCCTCCCCCAGAGGCTCTCCCTGCCATCCGGGCTGCATCCTCAAGCCAGCCAAAGCCTTGTTGCTGGAAACACCCTCGCGCCTCACCTGCGGTACTCGCTCGGCTCAATCCCAGGACCAGGGGGACTGCAAAGCCCCTGGCCACACTCCCTCTCCCGAGACACAGCGGTCCTCTCGTCCACTCTCCACCCCCATGGCCCGCGTAAACACACCAGCGCAACTGGAGGCTGCAGGCTGCCGGCGAGGAGCACTCCACCTGTAATCCCGAATGGGAGTACAGAGAAGTGAGAGCTCACAAGTGCAGTCGCTGCCCGGCCGGCCCCGAGACCCCTCCTGCGTACTCCCAACCCCCCAAGCTGGGGCGGGCCGGCCGCTACCTCCTGAAACAGCTCCAGGCTGTAGGTGTTGTCGTCGTCGGCGAAGAAGAGCACTCCCGGCTGCGCGCGCTGGTGCTGGTGCCTCTGGCGCAACCAGGCGAGACCCGCGTTACGCTGCTCCGTGGCGCGCGGCAGTCCGGGCCTCTTGTAGCGCCGCGGTGTGGGCACGTGCAGGTGAGTGCTGGGCAGCCCGGCCCGCGCCAGGAAGCGGCTCACCAGCTCGCTGCGCGCCACCGCGTCCTCCACCAGGATCCAGTGCAGCTGCGCCACCTGGCGGAAAGTGTTGGCTAGGCGGGTCAGCTCGGCTTTCTGCACCGGGCGGCTGTAGGTGGGCGTGATGGCATAGATGGTGGGCAGAGGCGGCTCGGGCCGCGGCCGCGGCTGTGGCTGTGGCCGCGAGTCGTTGCGCTTCTCCCAGCGGCGCCCGTGGCCGCTGCCGGGGCCGCCCCTGCGGAGCGGGAGTTGGGCGCCCCCGCGGCCCACCACGTAGGGAGAAAAGTAGGGGCGCGGGGTGAGCGGGGGCGCAGGCCTGCGCGTGTCCACGTCGAGCATGATGATGACGATTAGGATCCAGGGCAGGAGGATGAAGAAGCGGCTGAACAGCACGGACTTCATGGTGCGCTTTTCCTTGGCCTCTCGGACGCCCCGAAGAGGGGCGAAATGGAGGACCCCAGCGCGCGGTTTGGACGGCGGCGGCGCCCGCACTCAGGAAGCCGCGGCGGGCGCGTTCTCCATGGGGTCGGAGGACGCTGCGGGGGCCGGGAGTCGCGGGGCTCAGCCCCTTGGCGTGGGAAATCGGCGCAGGTGCGGAAAAGCTAGGGCTACAGGGAGCGCAGGCGGGCAGGCGCTGTCCCCCACTCCCGGTGAGTCGGCGGGAAGCGGGACTCTGTCCAGCCGCGCGCTGCTGGCCCCGGAGTTGTGCCGAGCGCCAGGAAAGCGGTGATCCTCAGCCGCTCTTTCTCAAGAGTGGGAGCTGGGAACCGGCCCCAGGGCTCCTTGCCACTCTCGTCCCGCGGCGCTCCAGCGGTGCTCCCAGTGCGCTCTCTTGGGGGCACCTTCGAGGGCAGGAGGCAGGCGCTGAGGGCTTTCCTTGGTCACATCCCAGCAGGGGCGGCGAGGACCGGGAGGGGACGCCGGAGCCCCCCGCTCTGTTCGCGCGCCGCAGCGGAAGCCTGCACTCCCGTCTTTCTCTCTTCTCTTCTCAGAACCTCTCCAGGCTCCGGCAGCAAGATCCCAAAGCAAGGAAAGAAAGAAAAAGCGAGGGGGCGGGGGCGCTGCAGACTCCAGCGTCCTCCCAGTCCTCCTGTGGGAAGACAGCAGCGCTGCTACTGGCGGAGAGGGGCTGCGAGGGGGAGGCTGCGAGGGGGGCCCGGCTCTCCGCGGGGTCTGCCGCGGACGGCCCCGAGAGCTAGCCCCGGAGGCGGCGGCTGCACAGCGGGAGGAGCGGGAGGAGGGTCCCCGCGGGGCTGCACGACCTGCGGGAAGGGCTGGAAGCTTGTAAGCTCATCTCCGCACGCTCCGAGCTTCCTGAAATGCTGCAAGGTCTTTAGAGATCAGCCAGGAAACCCCATTCACGTGCGGAAAACTCGGGAGAGCTAGGGTGGGGAGTGAGGGGGAGAGAGGCGGAGAGGGTAAAAGATCCCTTTTCTGGTCCCCAGCTGCAAGGTTAGTGTGCCGGGGTGTGAACCCAACAGTGGCAGCAAAAAACGCTTCCAATGGAAAGCAAAAATCAATAGAAGCCCTGGGAGACGAAGGGTGCAACGCATAGGTGTTTGGCTTGTGAGATGGTCCAGGAGAAAGAATCCACTCAAAGGGTTGCTGCCTGCCTGCAGTGAGATCATGGGGGGGGGGGGTTCCTGAAACTCCAGCTGAGGAGGTTTAACTTATTTTTCCTTCAGTAATTTGGAGTCACATTTCCCTGCCATCAGAATTATTCCGTTTGACCCTCCCGATGATCCCTTTAAAGAGGCCTGGAAAGGGGAATCACCTTCATTTTATGGCTGAGGAAGCGGAGGCTCAGAGTTGAAAGCGATCTCTCCGAGGTCAGTAGCGAGTGGCCAACTGGAAATAGAACGGTAGGTCCCCGGAGTCTATCTAGCCAGTGGCTTCCTCGCTGCTCTGCCTGAAGAAATCCCTTTCGACACAGCTGACCGGGAAGGGTTGGCCCTCCCAGGTGTATAAACATGGTGCAATCAAAATCAAGCAGAGCGTACCCAGACATATAGAACCATGACAGTGCCTGGAAGACAAGTGAACAACTGGTGCGTAGTTGGGACTTTTTCTATCTAGCAGACCTACTAGCCGCGTCCCCTGGCTGTCTATAATGTACACCAGGAAGAAAGAAGAGGGGCCAGGCTTCGTAGTCACGTCCCAGGGAGGTGCTTGCAAAAGCAGCAGGAAAGCCCGCCCCGGCCAGGCCATGATAAATAATTTCTGAGCCCATCTTCTCTCGGTTGTTTGTCTTCCTCGGTCTCGTTTACAAATCTCTCATCGCGCATTCTGTGTGAGGGCGCGCTGGAAAGCTCTGGAGCGGAAAGCCCACCCCACCCCTTCCAGCCTTTTTGAGAGTCCTCCGTTTCTTAGCCCTACCCTTGCTGATCTATCACCTGGCACTGGAGCATCTGTGAATTTCCCTAATTTCCTGCTCAGGGTCTGAAACCTGCGGGTGAAATTTATGGAGTTAGCAGCCACTCTCTCCCTACCCTTCCACCAAAAGGGCTAGTCTTCTGTCCTGACCTCCCAGTATCTGCCATAACTCATACCACAAACTTGGCAGATTAGTGCCTCCTAACATGGGATACAATGAATCCATTAGACCCCGTCCCTGATTCTCAGCTACCCTAATGGTCTCTGACTATAACACAGCCTCCTGAAAACGTGTGGTGATCAGGCATGGGGGTGCACCACCTGAAACCAATGTCAATATCTTGGGGCAATTATGTGGGGGAGGGAACCCAGGAAAGGCTTTTCTTAGATACTAGAAAACAGCACACACACCTGGCGATCCTTGCCAAGATTACTGAAGTCTCGTTCATCCTGCTGGAATTTTTAATGTAGTTGAAGAGAAAGGTCTTGTATGTTAGCTGGAGTGCAGCTCAAGTGGCTATTGAACTGTATTAAGAAACTTCACTAATCTTTGTTAGTCGGGAATTCTTCGTTATTTTATTATTCCAAAAAAACCCATTCCTAATTTTTTCTTCTCCAGGAACCAGCCTATTCACAGATGAGACACTTTCAAAATGAATCAAATTTTGGAATTTTGAAATGTGTTGCAAAGTCAAGAGGTGTCCTACAATACAACATTTAACTAGCCTGTTCACATTAAGGAGGTCACTACGTCGTTCTAGCATCTTTCATCAGCATTTGCATCCAGGTTTACCTCATTCAATCATCTGCTGCAGGTATCATGGTTCTTGAAATCAGGTGGATCTTGGTTTTGATCTTAACCCAGGAGATCTTGCAGAATCATCATCACACAGGAATAAAAATGAGATCCATTCTAAACAGAACTGACAATTCCCCTAAATAGGGCCCCCACCTCTCAGGAAGTTGTCAGTGGTAGTCTTCCCCCATCTGAGGTAGGAAGGGGAATAAAGAAATATTTACCCCAAATACAAGGTGCCACTTGTCAGGCAGTAAGGATGACATGAATCCCAGTGACATTTATGTCAAATGACTGAATATGCCATATTGTTTTACATTCAGTAACTCAAAAATGTGAACCCACATCTTTCATGAGCAAGTCTGAGTCAAGAAAAAGATACAGAATTATTAAGAATATCCATTTGAAACATAAGACCAGGGTAAAACACTTTTAAGTGTAAAAATGTATCATACTTTTAAAATATTTTGAGAGTTTATCAGGTACCAGAATGGAAACAACTCCTTTTAGTGGAAGCTTGAAGAAAATGTCATTTTTATGAAGCATAATCACTGAATAGCTGTAGTACTTTTCCATATAGTCTATGATATTTTTACATAAAACAATTTAAACTTGATCTGTGGCTGATAATGAAGGTTGGTGGAAGTCACTAGAGTAATTAAAATAATTACCTAACTTCAGAGCTTCTGTACATCCTCTCAGTGTTTATTTTCATTTAATCTCTCTAATTATTTGTGTAACAAAGTGAGCATTGCTTCATCTGTACTAATGAAGCCTTAGATTGCTGGCATCAGCCACAGCATTTCATCAGCATTCGGTGGTTGTTCTCAGATAAACAAAGGTAAAAAAAAAAAAAATCCTATCTGGGGAGTTAACAAAAACATATCGTATAATCACTAAACATTTACATCTTGCCTTGATGAGTAATATGCAACTGTAACTTCTGGAGCAAAAAGATTGCAGCCCGATTAGTGCACTGTATAGAACTGATCCCATTTGACATTTGAGCCTGGGGTTCTGCCAGTGTGACTAAATCAACCTTCAAATGAGCATCTGGGGACATCCTGAATATTCTTAGTCAAGTGAGAAAGAGCTCAAGAAAAAAATCTGTACACAATTAAGTATTTGTAAATGTCTATATGATGATATGGGTATGCAAATCAGGTTGAAAAGAGAATCAGAACTAATTCATGTGTAGGTAATAACATCATGTGAAGGTATTGATAATCAATACCCACAAGCGTGTGAACATAACTTTCTGTTAAAATATCAGTTATGTGAAAGAGTGACATCCAAAATAAATAATTCTAACAGCCCCAATTTCCAGGGATACATGACAGTTTCATTGATAACTGTCAGAAAAATGACATCCAAACCACAAATTAAATGGCTCATTTGGTTTATCTTCTTCCATCTGGATCCTCTACAAATATCACGTTTGGCCTGGAATTGTTCTAAATTATAATGGTTCCTTAAAATTTTAGACATTTGCAGCTATTATGTACAAAATGTGATGTTAGAAGTAGTTTGTTGAGTAAAACCCCATTTTTATATAATAGGTTGGGATCAAGGTTATTCAGTAAAAGTGGTTTTCTAGAAAAGTAGAAATTGGCATTCATCCTAACAATTTCATTGAAAAATAATTCTATTCAGTCTGAATACCAGCTGAAAGTAAAACATGCCAGTGTTCCTCCTTTTCACTTTATTAATGAATTACGGCACACAAAACCCCAATAAAACAGGTACAAAGGCATACTAGCCTCCTTTATATCTTTTTCCTTGCTATCTTAAAAATTGGCATTTACATTAAAATAAGAATTTGTTAGCAATAGAATTTTACTATAAAACTACACAGCCTTTCACAGTTGTTACAAGAACCAAAGGAGATAATATACTTTAAACGCTATAGTTTACACACGTAAGATATAGGTGATTGGCCATAAGCTGATAATTGAAGCTGAGAGATTACACGTGGGGTTCCTTGTATTACTGAGTCTACTTTTACATGTTTCAGAACTCCTATTATAGAAAGTTAAAATACATAAAACAGATTATTATGTATCACAGTTTGTTTACCAAGATAATACTGATGCCACAGTCCAGAATCTGAGTTGGTAGATTTCCATAACTCATTGAATCAGTCTCTTAGCCCTGAAAATAGGTCAGTTCAGTTAAATGATTATGTCCTATTTCAGGGGTCACTGGTGTATGTGGAAGTCAGAGGGGCATCTAAATTAGGACTTAGATAGTATGAGTAGCAGGCATTTAATGAGGGGCCTTTCTTTGAAACAGAAGAAAAACAAACGTTAATGATTAAAACAAACTATAAACTCTGTTTTTTAGCCCAGAGGGCTCAAAAGCCAAGATTTTTAGATGTTGGGCTTGAAGCAGCTTTAGATGGTGGAGTGAAGACAAACAGCGGCAAATCCCACTTATTTATTGATTGATTTATTTATATTTTAAAATTTTTGGTTTCTTCAAATGTCTCTAGTGATGGCATCAAATGTTATGGTGAACTTTCTGAGTGACTTACATAGCAACTGGCATGAAAGTTATCTATACATGATCTTTTGTGGTGATTTCTTTGAAATTCATATAAAGTCATTTAGCTTCAGCTTGCAAGCCTTAAAAAAAAGGGCAATTTTAGTTTTTAGTGATGCTAAGTCAGGAGGGCGGGAGAAGAACTGGAAACAAGCATTGACAAAAGGGACGGAACAGCAGGAGGCAGTTTACAAAGATAACCCACAAGAGAATGTTGTACATTGTATTGAAATATAGAATTTCCTGCCTAGAGGACTAGAAAGATGGTGGGGGAGTAGGATACTGCAATGTCATCAGGTCCCAGGAGTTTAGCTAGATCGTTATCAAACCATACTGAACACCTACAAACTCAACAGGAGATAGAAGAGAAGAAGAGCAGCAATTCTAGGAACAGAAAACCAACCACTTTCTGGAAGGTAGGACATGCAGGGAAGTGAATCTGAAGCAACAGGAAGAAAGACCACGGAGGGAGGGACCAGCTCCAGGCAAGTGAGAGAACAGTGCAGCACAAAATCAGAACTTTTTTTAAAAGTCTGCTCCACTGTGGTATGTCACTCCAAAGGCTAAGCAGGGGTGGAGCCCTTGCGGGGACAGTGTTCTCTTAGGACCCACGGGGTCACAGAAAGACCAGGAGTGTCTGCATGTGGCAGAGCGCCCAAGTACTAGAGCAGAGAAGCCAGTGACAGAGACAGAGCCAAGGAGTAAGCTCTTACATCCAGGCTACCTTAAACCGTGATTCAAGTCACAGTCGGGCCATTGATCTTCGAGCAGGGCCCCATGAGTGGCAGATCCGGAGAGACCCCCTCCTTCCTCCTATGGGAGGAGTGACACCTGCAGGAATCTGCAGGGTTTGGAGACTCCAAACTGGTCCAAGCACCACAGACAGAAACACTTGGTCATGGGCTGGGTGAATAAGGAGTGCGGCTGGAGACCAGGGAGACGGGAGGGAGTGACTGCTTTTCTCTGAGGGTGAACTGAGGAATGGGGCCCCAAGCTCTCTGCTCCTACGGGGCCAGAGATTGGGAGGCCACCATTTTCACTCCTGTCCTCCAAAGCTGTGCAGAAAGTGTTCAGGGAACAAAAGCTACTAAGAGCAAACTGAGCAGATTACTTAGCCTGGCCCCTGGCAAGGGTGGTACAATTCCACCTTGGGCAAAGACACTTGAGAATCACTGCAACAGGCCCCTCCCCCAGAAGAACAGCAAGAACAACCAACCAAGACCAAGTTCACCAATCAATGAGAACTGCAGAACTCCAGAGCTAAGGGAAAGTAACACAGAATTCATGGCTTTATCCCCATGATCCTTTAGTCTTCCACAGTTAAATATTTTTAATTTTATTTTTTCTTATTCTATTTTAAACTTTTCCTCTTTCCTATTTTAATGTTTTTTAACTATTTTATTTTACCAACACCTTTTTAAAAAATCTTTTTAATTTTCATTGCTATATTTTATCCCTTCATTGTATTTAACCTTATTTTTTGTATACATGTAGATATTTTTTCTTTAAAATTTTGGGATACAATTTCTTCTAATAGATCAAAATATACCCTAAATCTAGCACATGTCTTTGTTTTAGTCTCCAGCCTGATCACATTTTTCCTTTTTTTTTCAACCAACTTCTTATCATATCAATTCCTTTTTTAGAATTTTAAAATTTTCATCTTTACAGTCATATTCCATCCCTTCATCATGTTTACCCTTATTTTTGTATATATATGTTTTTCTTTCTTTAGAATTTTGGGAGGTAGTTTCTTCTAAGAGACCAAAATACACCCAAAATCAAGTGTGTGGTCTGTTCTATTTACCAGCCAGATAAATATAAATTTTTTCCCTCCCCTCCCTTTCTTCTCTCCTAGTTTCGGGTCTCTTCTGATTTGGTTAGCATATATTTTTCGGGGGTCTTTGCCGCCCTTTTAGTATTTTATTCTCTTGTTCATATATCTGGATAAAATGACAAGGTGGAAAAACTGACCACACACACACACACACACACAAATAATAATAAGGGGCAGTACCAATGGCTAGGGACCTAATCAATATGGACATTAGTAATATGTCAGAACTAGAGTTCAGAATGACAATTATCAAGGTGCTCAAAAAAAACCCATGAAAAATATTAGAGAATCCCTTTCTGAAGAAAAAAAAATCCCTTTCTGGAGAAATAAAAGAACTGAAATCTAACCAAGTTGAAATAAAAAAAGCTACTAATAAGGTGCAATAAAAAATGGAGGCTCTTACTGCTAGGATAAATGAGGCAGAAGAGAGAATTTGTGATATAGAAGACCAAATGAAGGAGATTAAGAAGCTGAGCAAAATAGAGACAAACAACTACTGGACCATGAGGGGAGAATTTGAGAGATAAGCGATACCATAAGATAAAACAATATTACAATAATTGGGATCCCAGAAGAAGAGAAAAGAGAGAGGGGGGCAGAAGGTATATTGAAACAAATTATAGCAGAGAATTTCCCTAACTTGGTGAAGGGAACAAGCATCAAAACCCAGGAGGCACAGAGAACCTCCCTCAAAATTAAAAAAAAAAAAAAAATAGGTACACGCCCCGTCATCTAAAACTACAACTTACTAGTCTTAGTGACAAAGAGAAAATCCTGAAAGCAGCTTGGGGCAAGAAATCTGTAACATACAATAATAGTTAGATTGGTAGCAGACTTATCCACAGAGACCTGCAGGCCAGAAAGAATTGGCAGGATACATTCAGAGCACTGAATGAGAAAAATATGCAGCCAAGAATACTATATCCAGCTAGGTTATCATTGGAAATGGAAGGAGAGATAAAAAGCTTCCAGGACAAACAAAAATTAGAAGAATTTGCAAACGCCAAGCCAGCCCTTCAGGAAATATTGAAAGGGGTCCTCTAAGCAAAGAGAGACTAAAAGTAGTAGACCAGAAAGCAACAGAGACAATATACAGTAAGAGTCACCTTACAGGCAATACAATGGCACTAAATTCCTATCTTTCAATAGTTACCCTGAATGTAAATGGGCTAAATGCCATAATCAAAAGACACAGGGTATCAGAATGGATAAAAAACCAAAACCCATCAGTATGCTGTCTGCAAGAAACTCATTGTAGGCCCAAAGACAACTCCAGATTTAAAGTGAGGGGAGGGAAAACAATTTACCATGCTAATGGACATCAAAAGAAAGCTGGAGTGGCAATCCTTATATCACATAAATTAGATTAAATTAGATTTTAAGCCAATGACTATAATAAGAGATGAGGAAGGACTTCTTGTTCTCCAACAAGAAGATCTATCAATTTTAAATATCTATGCCCCTAACATGGGAGCAGCCAACTATATAAACCAATTAATAACAAAATAAAAAGCACATCAACAATAATATAATAATAGTAGGGGACTTTAAAACTACTCTCACTGAAATGGACAGATCATCCAAGCAAAAGATCAACAAGGAAATAAAGGCCTTAAATGACACACTGGACCAGATGGACATGACAGATATATTCAGAACATTCCATCCCAAAGCAAGAGAATACACATTCTTTTCTAGTGTGCATGGAACATTCTCCAGAATAGATCGCATTCTGGGTCACAAATCAGGTCTCAGCTGGTACCAAAAGATTGGGAACTTTCCTACATATTTTCCGACCAAAATTCTCTGAAACTAGAACTTAATCACAAGAGGAAATTTGGAAAGAACTCAGGTACATGGAGGCTAAAGAGCAACCTACTAAAGAATGAATGGGCCAACCAGGAAATTAAAGAAGAATTTTTTTAAAAAAATTCATGGAAACAAATGAAAATGAAAAGACAACCTTCAAAATCTTTGGGACACAGCAAAGGCGGCCCTGAGAGGGATGTACATAGCAATACAAGCCTTTCTCAAGAACCAAGAAAGGTCTCAAGTATACAACCTAACCCTACACCTAAAAGAGCTGGAGAAAGAACAGCAAAGAAAGCCTAACTACAGCAAGAGAAGAGTAATAAAAAAAGATCAGAGCAGCCACCAATGAAATAGAAACCAAAGGAACAGTAGAACAAATCAATGAAACTAGGAGCTGGCTCTTTGAAAGAATTAATAAGATTGATAAACCTTTGGCCAGACTTATCAAAAAGAAAAGAGAAAGACCCAAATAAATAAAATCATGAATAATAGAGGAGAGATCACAACCAATACCAAAGAAATACAATTATAAGAACATATTATGAGCAACTATACACCAGCAAATTTGACAATCTGGAAGAAATGGATGTATTCCTAGACATATAAACTACCAAAACTGAACCAGGAATAGAAAACCTGAACAGACCCATAACCAGACTGAAGCAGTCATCAAAAATCTCCCAACAAACAAGAGCCCAGGGCCAGACGACTTCACAGGGGAATTCAACCAAACATTTAAAGAAGAATTAATACCTATTCTCCTGAAACTGTTCCAAAAAATAGAATAGAAATGGAAGGAAAACTGCCAAACTCATTTTATGAGGCCAGCATTACCTTGATCCCAAGATCAGACAAAGACCCAATCAGAAAAATATCCTTGATGAACACAGATGTGAAAATTCTAACCAAAATACTAGCCAATAGGATCCAATAGTACATTAATAGGGTTATTCACCATGACCAAGTGGGATTTATTCCTGGGCTGCAAGGCTGATTCAACATCTGCAAATCAATCAATGCGATACAATACATTAATAAAAGAAAGAACAAGAACCATAGGATATTCTCAATACATGCTGAAAAAGCATTTGACAAAGTACAGCATCCTTTCTTGATCACAACTCTTCAAAGTGTAGGGATAGAGGGTATATACCTCAATATCATCAAAACCACCTATGAAAAACCCACAGTGAATATCATTCTCAATGGAGAAAAACTGAGAGCTTTTCCGCTAAGGTCAGGAACATGGCAGGGATGTCCATTATCACCACTGCTATTCAATATAGTACTAGAAGTCCTAGCCTCAGCAATCAGACAACAAAAAGAAATTAAAGACATCCAGATTGGCAAAGAAGAAGTCAAACTCTCACTCTTTGCAGATGATATATGATACTTTCTGTGGAAAACCCAAAAGACTCCATTCCAAAACTGCTAGAACTCATATAGGAATTCAGTAAAGTGTCAGGATATAAAATCAATGCACAGAAATCAGTTGCATTTCTATACACCAACAGCAAGACAGAAGAAAGAGAAATTAAGGTGTCAATCTCATTTACAATTGCAACCACAAGATACCTAGGAATAAACCTCACCAAAGAGGCAAAGAATCTGTACTCAGAAAACTATAGAATACTCATGAAAGAAACCGAGAAAGACACAAAGAAATGGAAAAACTTTCCATGTTCATGGATTGGAAGAAAAATATTGTCAAAATGTCTATGCTACTTAGTGCAATCAACACGTTTAATGCAATCCCTATCAAAATACTATCAGCTTTGTTCAAAGAAATGGAACAAATAATCCTAAAATTTGTAAGGAGCCAGAAAAGACCCTGAATAGCCAGAGGAACGTTGAAAAGGAAAACCAAAGTTAGTGGTGTCACAATTCCAGACTTCAAACTCTATTACAAAGCTGTAATCATTAAGACAGTGTGGTACTGGCACAAAAACAGATACACAGATCAATAGAACAGAATAGGGAGCCCAGAAGTGGACCCTCAACTCTATGGTCAGCTAATCTTTGAAAAAGCAGGAAGGAATGTCCAATGGAAAAAAGACAGTTTCTTCAACAAATGGTGTTGGGAAAGTTGGACAGTCACAAGCAGAAGAATGCAACTGGACCATTTCCTTATACTACACACAAAAATAGGCTCGAAATAGAAGAAAGACCTCAATGTGGGACAGGAATCCATCAAAATCCTTGAGGAGAACATAGGCAGCAATCTCTTTGACCCCCAGCTGCAGCAATGTCTTCCTAGAAACTTTAGCAAAGGCAAGGGAAGCAGGGGCAAAAATGAACTATTGGGACTTCATCAAAATCAAAAGCTTTTGCACAGCAAAGGAAATAGTCAACAAAACCAAAAGACAACTGACAGAATGGAAGAAGATATTTGCAAACGACATATCAGATAAAGGGATAGTATCCAAAATCTAGAAAGAACTGATCAAACTCAACACCCAAAGAACAAATAATCCAATTTCTTGAAATGGGCAGAAGATATGAACAGAAATTTCTGCAAAGAAGACATCCAGATGGCCAACAGACACATGAAAAAGTGCTCCACATCACTCAGCATCAGGGAAATACAAATTAAAACCACAATGAGATACCACCTCACACCAGTCAGAATGGCTAAAATTAACAAGTCAGGGAATGACAGATGCTGGCGAGGATGCGGAGAAAGGGGAACCCTCCTACACTGTTGGTGGGAATGCAAGCTGGTGCAACCACTCTGGAAAACAGCATGGAGGTTCCTCAAAAAGTTGAAAATAGGGGCGCCTGAGTGGCTCAGTGGGTTAAGGCCTCTGCCTTCGGCTCAGGTCATGATCCCAGGTCTTGGGATCGAGCCCTGCATTGGACTCCCTGCTCAACAGGGAGCCTGCTTCCCCCTCTCTCTCTGCCTGGCTCCCTGCCTACTTGTGATCTCCGTCAGTCAAAGAAATAAATAAAATCTTTGAAAAAAAATAGTTGAAAATAGTGCTACCCTATGACCCAGCAATTGCACTGCTAGGTATTTACCCTAAAGATACAAATGTAGGGACCCAGGGGCATGTGCACCCAAATATTTATAGCAGCAATATCCACAATAGCTGAACTATGGAAAGAACCTAGATGTCCATCAACAGATGAATGGATAAGGAAGATGTGGTACATATATGCAATGGAATACTATGCAACCATCAAAAGAACCATGAGAGACCGTGGACTCTGAGAAACAATCTGAGAGTTTTGGAGAGGAGATGCAGGGAGGTTGGGTGAGCCTGGTGGTATGTATTATGGAGGGCATGTATTGCATGGAGCACTGGGTGTAGTGCATAAACAATGAATTCTGGAACACAGGAAAGAAATTTTAAAAAAATAAAGGCTATAAAAAAAAAGAAAGAAAGAAATGAAATTTTGCCATTCGCAACAACATGGATAGAACTAGAGGGTACTATGCTGAGCGAAATAAGTCAATCAGAAAGACAACTATCATATGATTTCTCTGATATGAGGAATTTGAGAGGCAGGGCAGGAAAAAATGGAACAAGATGGGATCGGGAGGGAGACAAACCATAAGAGACTCTAAATCTCAGGAAATAAACTGAGGATTGCTGGGGTAGGGGTGTAGGGATAGGGTGGCTGGGTTATGGATATTGGAGAGGGTATGTGCTATGGTGAGTGCTGTGAAATGTGTATGCCTGATGATTCACAGACCTGTGCCCCTGAAGCAAATAATGAAATAATACATGATACTGCAATTTAAAAAGAGAGAGAGAGAGATAAATAAATAAATAACTCACTCTGTCAGTTGGGAAAAACAACAACAACAAAGAATTTCCTGTCTAAAATTGCCCCCCATTTTATTAAAGATTATTGAAGAAGATTAATTTGTTTATAAAACAAGTTTACTCCCATTAAGCTTGGTTTGGTTATTTATATAAGTGAAACAAGAATAGTGAATTATCATATAGGCTCTTTTTAAGTCTACTTTAAGTCTACTTTGCTGGAACTTCAATTAAAAAATCTCAGATTGAGTGTTTAAAAACCTGTAGAGTTTGGGGCACCTGAGTGGCATAGTTGGTTACGCTTCTGACTCTTGGTTCGGTCTCAGGTTGTGGTCTCAGGGTCATGAGATAGAGTCCTGCATCAGGCTGTGTGCTCAGTGCTTAGTCTACTTGGATTCTCTCTCCCTCTCCCTCTATCCCGCTTCTCTCTCTCTCTCTCTCTCAAAAGTAAATAAATAAATCTTTAATAATAAAATAAAAGCCTACAGGGGTTAATAAGCCAAGTCAGGAACTTGCCATCAGACTTGCCTGTAATACCTATAGATTTGGGTAAGTTCCTTTCTTTTGAAGGTCCTCCATAAAGCTTAATTTTCCCGAGTGTGCCAGTAAGTGAACTTTCTAGATATCTGTAAGGTTGGCAACCCTGTAAGTATGGTATCAGGCTGGGACTTCAAGGGATTGTATAAGCAAGGGCTCCATGAGATGAACCTGAGTTCCCTAAATCTGTCTGATCATATCTAATTCTATGAATGTCATTCTCAAATATGGCATCCAAGCCAAAGCCTTAATAATACAACGATGTTACAAATTATGTCCTGTTAGAGGAAGAACAGATTATTTTTGAATTTAGGCAAACAACTAAATTGTCATGTAAATAAGGAGAGTTAATAAGCATTTCCAAATTCTGAAGGGATCAGGTAGAGAGAAAACAAATGATTTACTCCTGTTTACAAAGATGTAATCTACAAAACTGTTTCAAATTATAGATAGTTTCAGAGAAAAGAGAAGATGAAAATTTTAAATCTGGCATACATAATACTTTAAAAAGTCATAGCAAAAAATAATTTAAAAATATACTCAGTTTATTTAGTCTCATGTAGTTAATTCTTATTCTGTTTGATCTCAGGTTAGCAATTCTTTGAATCAATCAGTTACTCCCTCTAAAAAAATTTTTTTTTAATTTATTTAAGCATTCTCTATACCCAAAATGGGGCTGGAACTCATGATCACAAGATCAAGAGCTGTATGCTCTGACAACTGGGCCAGCCAGGTGCCCCAGATTTCTAGAAATTCTTATTTAGTTTAGTGGTTTGATTTTAAGTAACCAGAAACCTGTATTCCAGGGTAGTTGTCCAAGTCTTTTCCATGAATCTCTTTGAAGTACTTTTGATTGCAGTTGATTGCAAGAGCTTTCAGAGAAACATCAGAGTGAAAAATAACTGTGAATGACAAAAAACTGAAAAATAGCCATGGTTAAAGATCTGGTGAAGGTTTATTTTGATGTAATTTATAAGGAAATTTGGTTAACACTTTAAGGTAATAATTGGAATTATGCCTCTTTTTATGGCTAGTAAGGACACAGACAAATTTTTATAGATTTTATACAGCTTTGAAATACTTACATCAGTAGCATATAATCAGTAGCATATAAATATACATACAAATATAAGCATACAAAAATAAGCATACAAATATAACTCAAGGAAGATTAAACAGTATGTTTATTTGACTATGTTTCCCATGTAATTTAACATATCAAATAAGCTTAATTAGTTTCACATCTCTCTTTTTATAAGGAGAGAGAACAAATCTTTTGAAATTTTCCAGGACCTTTCAGTAAATCCCAAAGTTAGTTTGACATCAAAAACACCTTAGTCAGAATTTGATTTTGGGAAGTTTGTCTAAAATGTTAAAAGTTTCAACATTTGATTAAGCAGATCACAGGTCACTATGAAAACTATCCAGTTATCCACCTAGCCAAAGTGACGAAAAAAATTTTAAAGGCAAATACAGGAAGTAATATGCTTAAGGGGGGGGAGATCCCTTAGCTTTTCAAATATTGAGAAGACTCAGTTTTAAGTAATCTAAGACCTAACATGAAACACAGGAAGTTGGTTTGATAAGACACACAGTCTTTTTCCTAGGCACACTAGTCCACAGGTAAAGGAAAACCTTTTAATAGCTCTTGGATTAGGAGACCAATAATCTAAGAAACTTTGTCATTTTAACGGAGGGAGAAAATTAAACACAGGTTTTGTATCAGTATATTACTGACCTCATTTAAAAAAACTTATAAATAAGTCCATTTAATCTTAGTCAGCTTTGACTTTGGAACATACATATTTTTTCCCCATAAACCTTCTACAACTTTCTATAATCATTTAGGTTCTGTCTTACTTTTCCCATTTCTGTATTCTTGAACAACCAGTCATTTCATTTTAGATAAAATAAGTCTCTTTTTCCCTTAACAAAAACATGTCTTTCACACATTTTTCTTTTCCTTTTGTAATAAAAAATGCATCCCACTTTCCTTGCAAACTTTGCATATAGAATTGTCTATCTTCACTCTTAATGTTTCTAGTACTTTCATTTACATGTATAGTTTTCATATACTAGCATTTTGTGGCAAACTAGCAAATTTTATGAATATACAGTTTCACAATTTATAGGTACCTGTTTCTTCATAGCACTGTTTTCCAGTGTGGCAAAAAAAAAAAGAGAGAGAGAGAGAGAACATATTGATTAGAAGACTCAAATATCTTTTGTTTTTATAAAACTTAAGGAGTCAAAAATAGATAAACTGGGTTTCCTGGGTGGTTCAGTTGGTTAAGCATCTGCCTTTGACTCAGGTTATGATATCAGAGTCCTGGGACAGAGCCCCGTGCTGGGCTCCCTGCTCCGCAGGAAGCCTGCTTCTCTCTCTGTCCCTCCTCGCCTGTCCCCCACCCTTACCCAGCTTGTGATCTCCTTCACTATCTCTCTCTCAAATAAATAAATAAATAAATAAATAAAATCTTTTAAAAAATAGATAAACTTATGTTTAGCAATTATGTTTTAGGATTTTGTCTTATTTGGAAAGGATCTAGATATTCAATGAATATCCATCATTTAACTTAGTATAACTTTAAGGTTTCAAGATACCAGGAAATTTTAGAAACTATTCTTAATACAGATACATTTTATAAACATTAATCATTATTTAAAAAGTTCATTTATAAACTTTTATCCCACTTACATCCATTTAATTCACTTATTTTTCATTTCACTTATTCACCTTAGTTATGCTTGAATTACTCATCAAAATTTCATGAGACATTAAACAAAGCAATCCATCATCTTAAGTTATTTTTCTTGTAGACAAATCAGGCAAATATTTTTTTAAAGTCACAGAAGCAAATAACCTAAACCTTAAAACACATAGTTTTCTCCAACTCTTTTTTTTTCCTGTTATGCCTGACATATATTAAACAACTTATCTTTTACTGTATGTTTTGTTCTTATATTGAATTTATACATTTACAATCTTAAAAACATCTAGGAGAGGTAATATAAGTTTACTTGACTAGTAAGCCCAGATAGAAGAATTTGTATGCCTGTACTATATTTAATGTCGATAATTCTGAAGACATGCCTATTTTCATTAAACCAACAAACTTAAACTAGCTTTTATTTATTGAAGATTATCCCAGATCATGTGAACTTGAAAAAACACTGGGGCTCATGTCTATATTTCTGAGAGTTTTATGAACACTTAATTTATAAATTAAGTGCTTATTTTATATTAATATAGTGCTTATTTTCTTAAGCCAATTACATAGAGCTTGTTTACAAATTAATTTCACCAATATCATCTGGAGGTAGAAAAAAGATCACATGTACATAACATATATAGATACAAACATACAGACAATTGTAAAAAGATGCTATAGTTTTACTTCTAAATTTTAAACATGAGTTAGGTATAAACAAAGAAATATACCATTTGCTAATTTATCTAAGAGTTGATTCTCACCTTTGCCTTATTATTTTTTCTTTCAATCTGATCTCTCATAGGTAACAATAGGACATTTATTTAAGATGAGAGATCTTTAAAAAATCCTTTTAGATATAGAAGTCTACATCTTCCAAAGTACATCTCTTTCAATGTGACTATATAAACCAGTAAAAGACTTTTTAATGGCTTAAAACCCCTAGGCCTTTTAATAGATAATGGTGGTCTCAAAAGGCATCTCCAAAGATGTTGCAAAAGATTAGCCCTCTGAAGACCCAGATCCATTCCCAAAGACAGCCAAAAGAAATACAGACTTAGACAACCCCCTCTAAGAACCAGTAATTGTCGGTAAGATGCTAGCTGCAAATGGTGTGCAATCCTCATTTCTGTTTCACTAAATTCCCAAATTCCACCAAATTCACCGAATGGAAAGCCAAGCCCAGCTCTCAGCACACAAGATGAGGCAAAGAGGAAAGTGATACCCATCCCTGGTAGGGAACAGGGAGGGTATGATACCCTGGTAGGGATCACTACTCAATGGGTAAGCAAAACCAAATTCACAATAGTCACAGTCCAGAGAACTACATTTTGTTATGTTCTTTAAACAAATGTTCTTTTCTCCTGCCAATCTGAACCTGGAAAAGAAGGGAAAAGGAGAAATTTTTACCTTCTCTCTTGGCTAGAACTCCAGAGATCTGGGAAAGCTGACTATAGTAAGAATTCTTCTGCTGGCTGTTGTCAGTTCTCCCAGGATTCTATCCACAGGCTCTGGACAGAGCAGTAGTGGTGGTATCTCAGGCTTTTACGATCGCATCCTCATTGTCCTGAAACCAGAGGGAAGGCAAAACTTCGGGTCGATGGCAGGCCCTGAGAATTAAACGGACAAAAAACTGATTAACAGAAGAAACACATACCAACTTATTTATGTTTTATGTGACACAGGAGTCCACATGAGGAAATGAAGAGCCCAAAGAAGTGGGAAAACCTATGCTTTTATACCAGGTTGGACAGAGGGGCTTTGTGGAAAAGTAACTAAAATATATGGGGAGGCTAAAAGAAGATAAGAATTATTTTAACAAGGTCTATACAGAATTTCCTCAGCCTCAGATCTTTGTCTCTGGTGATAAGAATGTTTCTTTCCTCCTG
>RCUC01053164.1:0-13023 GCA_003697995.1 Taxidea taxus jeffersonii | reverse complement strand
AAGCATTAAAACAAAAACAAGACTGACTCCATTAATATCAGATAAAGTAGTCTTGAGAGCAAAGGAAATTATTAGAGAAAAGGCAGTATTCCGGTGAAAAAGACTGATCCAAAATGTGACCCCACCAAACAATAGAAAGAACTTCATAGTACATAAATCAAAACTGATTGAGCTGAAGGGAGAAATAAACAAATTTTCAATTATATTTGAGGAATTCAGCACCTGACTCTCAGCAATTGGTAGAACTTTCAGACAGCAGATGTAAATTAGTGGCAGATACAGAAGAACTGATCGGCACCATCAACCAGAGGGATTGAAAGAACATTTGTAGATAGTACCTAAAAGCAGCAGGATATGCATTCTTCTCAAGTGCCTATGGAGCTTTCAGTAAGGTACAACATATTCTAGGCCATAAACAAACCTTAGTAAATCTAGCAGAACCGAAATTGTGCTATGTTCTCTTAGCACAAGGAAATCAAACTGTGAATCAGTAATAGAAAGGCAATAGAGGGCACCTGGGTGGCTCAATGGGTTAAAGCCTCTGCCTTCAGCTCGAGTTGTGATCCCAGCACCCAAGTTGGGCTCTCTGCTCAGCGGGGAGCCTGCTTCCCTTCCTCTCTCTCTGCCTGCCTCTCTGCCTACTTGTGATCTCTGTCTGTCAAATAAATAAATAAAATCTTAAAAAAAAAAAAAGAAAGGCAATAGAAAAATACCTAAACACTTCAAACAAGACACAGGTAAGTAAAACATGAATGAAAGACAGACCAGAGGAAAATTTAAACATATATACAGAAAAATCAGGTGTCAATCTCACTGGAGTTCCCTGTGATGAGTTGTGTTTCTCTTGATACTTAAGTTTTCTTTTTGTGATTCTTTTTTAATATTTTTACAATAATGCATCTTGGCATGGATCTCTTTATCTCACATGGAGTTTGTCTTCTTGAATTTGCATATTATTTTTCTCTTAAATTTGCAGGATTTCACCATCATTTTGTTGAATGATTTTTCTCCTCTTGGTCTTCCTTCTCTTCTTTTGATATTCCCATTATGAATATGTTGGTACAGATAGCACTGTCTTTCATTTATTTGAGGCTTTCTTCAGTTTTATTCATTCTTATTTCTTTTGTGTAAATGATATCTATTGATTTATCTTCAAGTTTACTAATTCGTTTTCTATAAGCTTCAATCAACGAGCCTGTCTAACGAATTTACAGTGTAGGTATTACAATTTTCAAATTGAGAAATTTTGTTTCATTCTTTTCTGTTTGTTGATATTCTCTATGTGATAAGTGTGCATCATTATCTTCCTTTACATCTTTGAACATGGTTGCCTTTTGGATGTGTTTGTAAAGGCTGCTTTGAGAAGGGCTAAGTCCAATATCTGGACTCTCTCAAGGGCAGTTGGTTGCCTGCTCTTTCCCCCATATATGTGAAATTTTCCTGTTTGTCTTGTGAATCACAGGACAAGTCTTTTTTTTTTTTTGACAAAAGGGATATTTTAGGTATTCTGAACCTAGTCTGATACTGACTCCTTCTTTCTCTGAAAGGGCCTATTGTTATTTTTGCTTGCTTATTTATTTGTTTAATGACTGGATTGGATTATTATTTTTTTAAAGATTTTCTTTATTTATTTGACAGACAGAGATCACAAGTAGGCAGAGAGGCAGGCAGAGAGAGAGAGAGGAGGAAGCAGGCTCCCCACTGAGCAGAGAGCCTGATGTGGGGCTCCATCCCAGGACCCTGAGATTGTGACCTGAGCCGAAGGCAGAGGCTTTAACCTGCTGAGCCAGGCGCCCCTGGGTTGGATTATTTGAAGTCCTTTCCTCCCACAGTGTACGTCTCTAATGACTCTTGTCAGAGGGCTCTGCCTTGGGCATGCCCAGTGTTACTAGGATGACAGTCGTGACAGGGGGTGCTCTTTGAGTGTCTTTGTGATGATTAATTCTGTGTGTCAACCTCAGGGGCCTAAGCGATGCCCAGATAGCTGGTAAAACATTTCTGGGTGTGTCTTAGGGGGCGTTTCTGGAAGCATTTGATGCAGTAGATTGAGCAGAGATCCACTTTCACCATATGGTCAGGTAGCATTTAATTCTTTGAGGGCCTGAATGGAGCGAAAGGCAAAGAAGGGCAAATTCTCTTTCTCTTCATGTACCAGGATGTCCATGACAAAATCAGTGGTCCTGGTTCTCTGGCCTTTGGGCTCTGGGACTTACACTGCTGGCCCTCTATTTTTCAGGGCTTTAATCTTTACTGGAAGTTAAACCATCACCTCCCCTAGTTCTTAGGCTTTTTGACTCAGACTGAATTATACCAGTGGCTTTCCTGGTTCTTCAGCTTTCAGCCAGAAGATTGGGGGACTTGTTGGCTTCCATGAATACATAAGCCATTTCCTTGAATAAACCTCTTTGTCTCTCCCGCACACATTCACACACATACATGCACACAGATATCTGTGCGTGTGTGTGTGTGTGTGTAGTTGCTGGCTCTGTTTCTCTGAGAACCCTGTTTGACACAATCTTTTTCACTGACTTCTTTGTTAACTTCTCTGCCTCTATTGGTGTCACACCCTGCTTTTAGCCTCTACTAATAGTTGGCACATTGGTCGGTTGTTTCCAGCATTGTTCTGGGTCATGTATTGGTCTATGAATTGGTACAATTTTGAGCCCTTTCAGAGAGTAGTCTTTGAGACCCATCTTTAAGACTGCCCTTCATGGGGCACCTGGGTGGCTCAGTCGTTGGGTGTCTGCTTTTGGCTTGGGTCATGATCCGGGGCTCCTGGGATCGAGCCTTGCATCGGGCTCCGTGCTCAGCAGGAAGCCTGCGTTTCCCTCTCCCACTCTCCCTGCTTGTGTTCCCACTCTTGCTGTGTCTCTCTCTATCAAATAAATAAATAAAATCTTTAAAAAAAATTACCCTTCATGCCACTGTTTTTGAAATCATCTCCTAGAAAACATAATTTGAGAAAATTATTTCCATAGAAAATCTTCATCTATTATAAGTGTATTTGTATGAATGTTTCTGGTAGATAGGAATGAATATATGGCCTGGGTTGCCTCTCCTTAATTGTCTCTTTCCTGTGTTCCTTCTGGTATAATTCTAGTTGGTTTGTGATTTACCTTGTTGCTCTAATGGAGGTACCAGCCTCTTCGTATTTGCTTAAACTGAGATTTCATTGTTTTGAGGTGGTGTTGTTTTCATGAGAAGACCTTCATAGATCTCTGTTCTGCCTGTGTCTCTGAATAAAAGTACTACACTGTTGCTCTGGGGTTAGGAGCCAGAACAGTGTCCGCTTCTCTCAAAGTGACACTGCGGTTTACAGTTAGTAGATGTGTGTATTTCTGTCTGAGTGTTTCTTAAAACTTGATGTAAGCATAAGACACATGATATTCTTATATAAGAAGTTTAAAACGCTATTGAAAAACTTAAAGAAATTTTCTGTATGTGAATAGATGTGGATTGTGATTACTGGAACATCACAAAGATGTATTCCTCCCTAAATTCCTCCCTAAATTCACATGCAGATTCAATCAATTCTAATTAGAATTCCTATGAGGTTTGATGGTGTGGTTGTTTCTGTTTTCAGTAAGTCAAGTTACTCCTTTAATACTTAGAACCCACAAAATGATTGAGATATACAATGAGCCTGTGGTAATTAAGTATAAAGGATGACTTACCTGTGTGGGAACTCGATCTTTGGTTAGATCTACCATTGCAAATCACTGGCAAAAGATAGTTTTCTAAGTTGTACTTAATTCATATAACATGTTAACATTTGTCTTTACTGTCTGTCTGTTAGAAGGTAAACCTGGGAAAACAGAGATTTTTGCCTGTTCTCTTCACTATTGTATCCCCGTTTAAAAGGCAGAGATTTCCAAGTGAGATAAATAAAAAAGGGTCAGATTCAATCATGTGGCACCTATTAAGAGAAACATTAGATTCAAAGACTCAAATAGGTTGAACATAAAAAGGATGGGAAAAGATACAGTGGTAAACTTATTCAAAATGCTATAGTCCTATGTCAGTATTAGATGAAATAGATTTTAAAGCCAAGAATATTGTCAGAAAAAGAGGATTTTTTTCATATTGATAGAAATAAATTTATCATGAAAACGTAACAATCCTATCTATACTTTTATGCTGCAGATAAGTTTTTCAAAGTGTTAGAAAGGAAAACCTGGTGGAACTTGAATGAGAAATAGATGCACAGTTACAGTCTGTTTCAATATCCCTCTCCTGATAATTAGTAGAAGAACACTGAGTAACCAAATTGACTTAATAGACATTTATTTATAAAATATCCCCTGCCACCCCCCACACAAATAAACCAGTGGAATACACATTGTTTTCAGGAACACATGAACATAAACCAAGGTAGATCGCATTCTAAGACCTAAAACAAATCTCAATTAATTTAAAAGGAGTCAAGCCATATAAAATATTTTTTCTTACCAGAGTAGAGTTATATCTAGCCAAATTAAAAATTAATAACAGAAAGAACTGTAAAATTCCTAAATAATTAGAAATGTAATGGCACACTTTTACATAATTTGATGGTTCAGAGAAGAATCTGAAGGGTAAATTAGAAACTATTTTGAGCTGAATGTTCATGAAAACAGAATTTGTGGAAAATCAACATATAGGAAATTTTTATATAGGAAACAAAGTATGTGTATAATATTTCATTGATTTTCATTATTTTCTATATGATCTTTATTCCTTACTTCTCTTGCTTTTGGGTTTAATTTTCTCTTTTCTAGAGTTTTTCCTCTATAGAGACTATAATCCTACATATATGCATATAATTTTATTTTAAAATTTTTATTTATTTTGCAGACTACCTTCTTTAGCCAGGGCCTCCTTTGTGATACAGTTCTTCTTTTTTTAGTTTTATTGTCATTTTTTCTGCTCTGTCATCATGCCTTTTTCAATGCTATTTATTAAGATTCAAGTGAAGTCTTTTTTCTCTTTGGGCTCTCTATCAGTATGCCTGGACTACTACAACAAAACACCACAGAATGGGTGACTTAAATAACACAAATTTTTTTTCTCACACTTCTGGAGTCTATAAAGCCAAGTTGAAGGTGCCTGCAGGGTTGGTTTCTGGTGAGCCCTATCTCTACAGCTTGCAGACAGCACCTTCTTGCTGTAGCCTCGCATTGCTTTTTTTCTGTGCACATGGTGGGAGCAAGGAAGTTGGTGTCTCTTTTGCTTCTAATAAGGATGCCGTTCCTATCAGATTAGCCCTACACCCTGATGACCTAATTAAACCTTGGTTACCTCCTTAAAGGCTCTGTCTCTGAATATAGTCACATTGGGGATTAGGGCTGCAGCATGAATTTGGGAGAGGGACAATTCAGTTAATAACTGGCTCCTTGTAATTTAAGTCTATTCTAAGTTCACATTGTCCTTTTTACAATATTATTCCTCACTTAGATCACTAAGCCTTGTGTCCTAGGTTCCCATATACTACAAGCCCCTTCTCTTGGAGTTCCCAGTGGTCTGAATTGTCATGTATCAGAACTGAGATGTCATCTCAGTATTGCCCCACTCATAGTGGGACTTCCCCTTTCTAGGAATGATTCTATTTACATTTAATCATCTCTGAGTTCCCTGTCTCTTCTATATGTGTGGTTGCTACAGTGTGTAGCTGATTCTTTCAATGGATGTGGGCTCATTATCAGTTTCTTCTGTATTTAAATGTTTCTTTCCTTAGTGGCAATTTGAATTTAGTAGTACTTTGTATCCCCTAGTTATGCAAAAGTTGTGGGTTGTTGTAGGTAATTTTATTTGCTCTCCTTATATTGATCCATACATTTTTTAGAGGGTAGATGGACACATTCAGATTTTAATAGGCACTATTATTTTTCAGACATTGGAATACAGGTGTACTAGCCAGTTTCTGCTCCCTTTTTGCACTGTGCCAGGCTTTTGTTTCTTGTTTTCATTTCTGTTTTTTCATATCAAACTCAAGAATAGATGGGGCACCTGGGTGGCTCAGTGGGTAAAGCCTCTGCCTTCGGCTCAGGTCATGATCTCAGGGTCCTGGGATCGAGCCCCACATCGGGCTCTCAGCTCAGCTGCAAGCCTGCTTCCCTTCCTCTCTCTCTCTGTCTGCCTCTCTGCCTACTTATGATCTCTGTCTGTCAAATAAATAAATTTAAAAAAAATCTTAAAAAAAATTATAATAAAGAATAGAAAAAAATATGTACTTAAAATTATTTCCTTCTCTGGAGACTAAACAAGAAATCCAAATCAGCTATAATATAGGGCATTTGTATATACATTGCATTCCATAAAAAATGTGTTAACATTTCTATAAAAAGGTTAATTTTTCTTATTTTTAGAAATCAGGAAAACTGATCACAAGAAAGAAAGAAGCCACGAAAACCAGCCTAAACATGTGTGGGAAGTTGCATTCATCAATAATAAAACACTAACTAAGGAACAAGGTAATGTAGTAGGAGTACCACTTAATTTGGACACAAAGTCTTTTCCTTCTAGAAGAACCCTCTGTCAGTGGGACTCATTTGGAGTGAACTTCAGCTGTATTTCAGAATTGTTTATTGATAAGAAAAACTATTTGGGAAAAAAGACTGATGAATTTAATGCCTGTGGAAAATTGCTACTCAGTATTAAACATGAGAAAACTCATACTAGAGAGAAAAGTGAATTTTTTAAAAATGGGAAAACGTTGAGTCATGATGAGGACCCTATTCATCATGAGAAGATTCAAACGTTAGAGCAAAATTTTGATTATAACATTTATCAAGAAACCTTCCTTGAAACGGCGATATTTAGTACATACAAGAGAGAGATTGCAGAAGGGAATGACTGTGAATGTAATGAATATGGGAGAACCTTCTTTGATAACTCCTTGTTATTCCATCGGATAAATTCCTCAGAGGAAAATCACGGTGGATTTAGTGGTTGTGGAAAATCCCTATGTATAAAGTCTACTCTTTTGAAACATCACGGGGCACATATGAAACACTATGAATGTAATCAAAATGGGAGTAATTTCAGGAGGAATTTATACCTTTCACAACTTCAGAAAACTCATAAAGGAGAAAAACACTTTGAATGTAATGAATGTGGGAAAGCGTTTTGGGAGAAATCCCACCTCACTCGACATCAGAGGATACACACAGGAGAGAAACGTTTTCAGTGTAATGAATGTGGAAAAACTTTTTGGGAGAAGTCAAACCTCACTAAACATCAGAGGTCACACACAGGAGAGAAACCCTATGTGTGCAGTGAATGTGGGAAAGCCTTCAGCCACAAGTCAGCCCTCACATTACACCAGAGAACACATACAGGTGAGAAACCCTATCATTGTAATGCATGTGGGAAAACTTTTTATCAGAAGTCAGACCTCACTAAACACCAGAGAACACACACAGGGCTGAAACCCTATGAATGCTATGAATGCGGGAAATCCTTCTGTATGAATTCACACCTTACAGTGCATCAGAGAACTCATACAGGTGAAAAACCCTTTGAATGTCCTGACTGTGGGAAATCTTTCTGTCAGAAGTCACATCTTACACAACATCAGAGAACTCACATAGGGGATAAACCCTATGAATGTAACACATGTGGGAAAACATTCTACCACAAGTCAGTTCTCACCCGGCATCAGATAATTCATACAGGGTTGAAACCTTATGAATGTTTTGAATGTGGGAAAACCTTCTGCTTGAAGTCTGACCTCACAGTACATCAGAGAACTCACACAGGGGAGAAGCCCTTTGCATGTCCTGAATGTGGGAAATTCTTCAGCCATAAGTCTACCCTCTCTCAACATTATAGGACACATACAGGGGAGAAACCCTTTGAATGTCATGAATGTGGGAAAATCTTCTATAATAAATCATACCTAACTAAACATAATAGAACACACACAGGAGAGAAACCCTATGAATGTAACGAATGTGGGAAAACCTTCTGCCAGAAGTCTCAGCTCACGCAGCACCAGAGAATTCACATAGGTGAGAAACCTTATGAGTGTAATGAATGTGGAAAGGCTTTCTGTCATAAGTCTGCCTTAATTGTCCACCAGAGAACTCATATAGAAGAAAAGCCCTATAAATGTAATGAATGTGGGAAATCTTTCTGTGTGAAGTCAGGACTTATTTTACATCAGAGAAAACACACAGGGGAGAAACCCTATGAATGTAATGAATGTGGGAAATCCTTCAGTCACAAATCATCCCTCACAGTACATCACAGGGCTCACACAGGAGAGAAATCTTGTCAATGTAATGAATGTGGAAAAATTTTTTACCGCAAGTCAGACCTTGCTAAACATCAGAGATCACACACAGGGGAGAAGCCCTATGAATGTAACACATGTGGAAAAACCTTCTCTCAGAAGTCAAACCTCATTGTACATCAGAGAACACACACAGGAGAAAAATCTTACAATTGAAGTGAATGTTAGGAATGTCAAGCTGCACTTCAGCAGCCATTATACAAGAATTCACCCTGGCAGAAGCTCTGTTGACATCCTGAATGTTCGGGAACCTTCTTCTACACAAACTGGCCTTATTTGAATCCAAAGTACACTGCAACAAATGCAGGACAGTCTTGTTAAGTAACATTCCATTGAATGTCACCAAGCAAATACTGGTATAAAACATTACAGATTTTTTTATTTTGTAAAAGTATCTTTGTTTTTTTTTTAGCAAAAATACAAACTAGGTTATATCAGAATTTATATTAAAGAGAAAACTTTTGATTTGAGGTATATAGTTTGAAGGTTATTTTTAGAAGTAATACAACATTAGAAGTTGAGTTTTGGGTTTTGATGCCATATTTATCTTTAGGAAACATAAGAAATTAGAATTTATAGATGTATATTGTGCCATGTAAAGCTTTAAAAACAACAAAAAAGAGTAAAATGAAAAAAGAGACTTACAAGAAGTTGCAGTTGTACATAGAATTCTCACGTGCCCCCCAGCAAGCTTCCTCTGTTGCTGTCTTCCATAACCACAGTATATTGTCCAGCACAGGGAGTTGATGGTACCACAGTACTAAGTCACATACAGTCCTTATTCCCACTTCAGTTTTTACATGTAGTTTGTGTGTACGTGTAGTTCTGTGTAATTTTATCACTTAACAGTTTGTGTAACCATCGACATAGCTTACAAATCAAAAAGGAATCTGGAGTCTCTGTGGCATTAGGATTACAAGGAAATCGTGATTTCATCACGAGAAATTCCCTCATGTTAATCATACTGCAGCCCTGATTCTGGAAATCATGTGAATATGAAGCTTTTTAAAAGCAGAAATAAACTGAGTAATTAGGGCCACAGCCTTAAATCCTTACGTGAAGCATTCCTCAAGTGTGCAGGATTTGCGTATCCACGTATGGTACTTTATATAAACTTTATGTGCTTCATATGCATAATGCAACTTAATCTAGTTGTGAACACAGAACAGACACTCCTAACTTGGCAGTTGTTACCATATCAGGCACATCACCCATGTGTGAAAGGGCTGAGCTATTTGTAAAAGAAGGCCCACAGAGCTCATATGTAACTATTTAGAATGTATAAATCAAAATAGCAGAGTGGCAAATAGAATGTATTCAGTGCAGAGGGATATCTAGTCCCTAGTCTCATTTTCCCCATTCACCCATGGTTCATGTCAAACCAGGAGGTGCCTTGAGTGTACATATATGAGTCTTCTAGTCCTCAGCCCAAATTTTATACAAACCCTCTGCAAGTAACTGCCCTCGAAGGCAGAGGCCAGTGTAGCCAGAGACAGATCTGAGGTCTTGGAGATTTTTGACTCTGTGAGAAGGTGGGTTGAGACTGGAGTGGGTGGGGCTGGAGTGGGGCATTTATTGACTGACAGGGTATAAAGGTGGTATAATAAATTACACCATCAGTCAGATTACACAAACCAGGTTACAGAAATGAATGATCTTAACTTGCACAAAGAATCTAAGCTTACATCTTAGGAAACTAGAAAAAGGAGCTGATTAAATCCAGCATAAACAAAACAAAAGAAATAATACTTTGAGCAGAAATCAGTAAAACCAAAAGTTAGTTATTTGAAAAGGTCAATGAAACTGATAAACATCTTTGCTAAATTAACTAAGAAAAAGAGAAGATACAAGGTGTTGACAAGAGAATGAGGGAAAGCCATAACAACTGATTTCATAGACATTAAAAGGATAATAATACTATGGACTGCTCTCTGTCCACAAATTTCACAGCCTAGATGAAATGAAATGGACCAGTTCCTTGAAAGATACAATCTGCCAAAACTCACAGAAAGATCTAACTAGGCATATAGCTATTAAAGAAATTGAGTTAATACTTAATCTTCCAAATCAGAGAGTGTCAGGCTCAAATGTGTTCATTAGTGAATTCTACCAAACACTTCAGGAAGAAGTGATACCATTTCTCTACAATCTCTCCCAAAAAGTGAAAGCAGAAGAACTACTTCTTAACTCATTCTGTGAGGCCAGCATTGCTGTAGTAGCAAAACCAGACATTACAAGAAAAGGAAACTGCAGACAGAACTCTATGTCTTGGAACATAGATGCAGAAATCCTCAACAAGTCATTAGTAAATTGAATCCAACAGTATATATTTTCACACCATGACCAAGTGGGGTTTATTCCAGGTATGCAGTCCTGATTCAACATTTGATAATCAGTTCATGTAACCCATCATATCAGCAGGCAAAAGAAGAAATTACCATATGATCATACCAATAGGTGCAGAAAAGCATTTCACAAAATCTTAACCCATATTCACAATAAGAAATCTCAGCATACTAGGAGTACAGGGAATTTCTTTAACTCGGTAAAACACGTCTACAACAGCCCTATAGCTAACATTATACTTAATGGTGAAAATAGATGCTTTCCCAATAAGATAAGGAGGAAGGGATCCCCTTTGACCACTTTTTTTCAGCCTCCTTCTGGAAGTCTTTGCTAACACAGTATGACAAAGGAAATAAACTTGGATTTGGAAGGAAGAGATAATAAAACTGTCTATATTACACATAACATGGTTCTGTAGGTAGAAAATTCCAAGGAGTCAACAATAGAATACCTTGACACTGGTAAGCAATTATAGCAAGGTTACAAGGTAGTGATTGAGTGAATGGTAAAAAGAAATGAGCTCTCAGGACCAGAAGACATGGAGGAACCTTACATGTTGCTAAATGAAAAAAGCCAATCTGAAAAGGCTTTACACTTTAGTTTGTGTCTATAGTGCATTCTGATAACAGCAGAAGTATATAGAGACAGTAAAAAGATGAGTGATTGCCAGGGGGTCAGGGCAAGGCAGGGAAGGTTGAATAGGTGGATTGTAGAGGACTTTTAAGACAGTGAAACAATTCTGTAGTATATTATAATAGTAGATACATGTCATTTCTTTGTCAATGCCCATAAATTATAAAACACAAAGGGTAAACCCTGAGGTAAACTGTGGACTTTAGTTAGTAATAATGTATCAATATTGGCTCATCAGTTGTAACAAAAGTACCACACTAATACAAAGTACGAATAGTGGGACTGTAGCAGTGGGTAGAAGTGAAGGGGGTATATAGGAACTCTGTACTTTCTGCTCAATTTTTTGTAATTCTAAAACTACTCTAAAAAATAAAGTCTATTAAACAACTGCATATAGCAGTGTAGATGAATCTGTGAAGCTGCTTTCTTCTGTACTTAAAAAATTAAGAATTCAACATTATTCAGTACCAGTTTTCCCATGGTGGGAGGCAGAATGCATTCTCAGAAATGGTATATTGACAGCCACTAAACCTATTTTCAGTTATAGCTTTTTTGTTCTTGTAAGCCTTATTATCTTTTTTGGAAGTATCATAAATTTCTTACCTCTCTACATAACATCTAAGTTCTATATTACAGTTTTTGTTTTTGTCATATGTTTCTGCACTGAAAATATAATCAACATTAATGAAAACTTGAGATGTTTTTATAGTCTTTGAAATATTCTAAATTACAGTAACTGTGGCCTGAAATTAAGGCCTGGCATAATGGACTCTTACATCTGAAATCAAGATGGAATCCCACCACCAACCGAGTGAATAGGAGGCTGTTAATACACTTATCGTAACGAACAGAGTGGTCAATCCAAGACAAGGTCACCATCTAAGATGTAGTTCATCTAGTTATCATTAACTAATTGTTCTTGACTGACTAACTGGTTCTGTGATATGACAAAGGCCCCTTGAGACAGAGCTGCCAGCTGCTGCCAGGCCTGCCTTTTGACCTGCACTGTACTGCCACCTTTTTGGGGTGTCACTGTGTCTTCCCACCCTAAAAAACTCTTGTCCCTAAGAGAGAATTGTTAATTGGCCACACCCCAGGTGACTTCCCTTTGGGTTCAGTGTGGCTGTGAAGCTCCTTCCTGTAAAGGCAGTGACAACACTGTTCCCTAACTTCATTTGCACCCCACCTACCAAAGATCTGCCTAGAACTCTCTGGTTACTGCATAGAGTATGGTGACCATCCCTGATTGCTCAGGGTACCCATGCATAGCATGGTTTGTTATTTTGTACCACTGGGATGGGCACGCAGCTATCCTTTGTGAAATTTTGGAAAGGTAGGACAGCCAGCAACAGGAGAATAAACATGGCATTCCAGTTGTCTAATGAGCTGTTGCTCAGGTAAGGGCAGGAGCCTTCCCTCTTTCCTCTGCTGCTCCTTCCCTTGCTGCCATTGTGCACACACCTGATGCCCAGTGGTGTTGAGGTGCACATTTATGGTATCCTGTGGCTCAGATGGTGATAAGAAAAGAGATCCCTTCCAAATTGCCAGAGAAAGTAGCTCAAGTGCTCTTCTGATGCAAAACCTTTAGCCAGTGAACCTGAGGTCTGCTCAGCATCGCTGTTTTATCAGTACTCCAAGGGTCTAACCTTGGAATTATGGAGCTTAATGGCTTTGACCTGGGCTATAGACACATGACCTTACTGTTTGTGAACCCTGACCCCCGGTTGATTGACTGACATTCCCTGGAGGGAGTGACAACTGCCAAAGAGGCC
>RCUC01053158.1:0-11337 GCA_003697995.1 Taxidea taxus jeffersonii | reverse complement strand
CGTAGCACGTGCATACAAAGCCTGCCTGAGCATGTCCTTAGCAGCACTACTCGTAATAGCCAAGGCCTGGACACAACCCAAATGTCCATCTACATAGAATGGGTCAAATGGGCATATATTCAGACGGCGGAGTATTCTACAGTAATGATAATGAACGTGCTACTAGATATGGCCACGTGGAGCGTTTGCAAATGTCATACTGATAAGGGAATCCAGACAAAAAGTTATGTCCTGTGTAAATCATTTTGTGCCATCTCATGTAAGTTTCCACGCCAGGCAATATTCATCCGTGGTGTTAGAAGAGTCAGGATGGGGTTACCATACTGGGGAGGGGTGGGACCCTTGGGAGAGGTGATGGGAAGGTGGCACAAGAGGGAGCAAGAGAGGCTCTATTATTACTTTGTCTGGGTGCTCGCTTCCTGAGTGTGTCCACTCGGAAAATGCACCCGCCTGTACACTTAAGATTTATATGCTTGCCAAGTACGGATTCCTATCCTTGCAAAGCCTTACAGGATTGCTTGTGGTCGAGATAACATGAAAACACCCCAAAACATTTATGAGTAAAAATGAGCTGCTGAACAATGAACATAAATTCAATACTGTTAACATTTTTTAAACCACCAACACAATATGTATATTTTCTATAGATAAAAATATTTCCTAGAAAAGTACAAATGAAAATAATGGCCATTACTTCTGGAAAGGAGAAGAACTTCAGAATTGAGGATGATAGGCAAAGGGCTTTATTTTTGATGAATGGCATCATTTCTACAACCAGAAGTTATGTGTATATATGTTGAGTTGTAAAACATTAATTTTAAACCTTCATGTTTAATAAACATTGGAAGCCAGAGAGAACCAACAGTGCAGACACCCAGCTGTGTCAAGGCCCAGAAACACACCTTCATGCCTTTTCCTTTCTTTATACTCCTAGGACTTTAAATTCTGAATCAAAAATACTTTTTAAAAAATAGAATCATCATAACTTGCTCTGCGAAATAGTGAGATTTCCAGAATAAGAGAACCAGATGTGATTCCCACGTCCACAATGTACCTCAGGCCTGATTCCTCATTTGCAAATGGGGCAGACAAGAGCCCGGCACCAGCTAACTCACGGGACTGTGGTGTGTAGCAAAAGAAAATGGCCTTGGAGATCACCATCATCCCATCCAGATGTTAGTGACAGGGCCATCAGTGCCGCTGGACTCCACAATGAGGTGTGCTCACCTGCAAAGGTGCACAGGACCATTCACTGGAGTGTGACAGAGTTTCTATCTATATTTTTAGCTCATCCCCCTCCTGTTAAAATGTATATTTTTGTGCATCCTTTATAATGTCCGTAGCACACTGCTATGGTGATACATACAAGGATATGTGAATAGTCACATATTGCAGATCATGTGACATGTGAGACCTCTCCTGCTGAAATTCTCTTACCACAACTTTTTGAGTAAAAGGTAAGAATCATGGGGGTCAGCACACTGAGTACAGCTGTGCATTCAATGCGTACCCTGTACCAAGCCTGGTTGGCTATGGAAATAAAATCGTCTCTTTCAGTGGCCCCAGCCAGTCCAGGAGAAAATGTCCTGTTGGTCTCCAGAGAGGAAATCAGAGGAATCTATACCCTCATAGTATTTGGCCAGAGACCAGGACTCCAATTCAAGAGCATCAGATTTCCAATTTCATTCAGGTCTCTGGCACCAGGTGCCAGCCTTCTGTCACTGGCAATGTTTAATGAGTGGTTCCTAGCACTGCCTTTTTTGGATGACAATGGTATCTACTCAACCAGTCAAATATATTAACATGTTTCATCTCATTGGGTGTATTAGGCAAAATCAAATACTATTAAAAATGGGGGGGGGCACCTGGGTGGCTCAGTGGGTTAAGCCTCTGCTTTTGACTCAGGTCATGATCTCAGAGTCCTGGGATCGAGCCCCATATCGGGCTCTCTGCTCAGCGGGGAGCCTGCTTCCTCCTCTCTCTCTGCCTGCCTCTCTGCCAAATAAATAAATAAAATCTTTTTTTTTAACTTGTTAATTTTTTTTTTTTTTAATATTTTATTTATTTATTTGACAGACAGAGACCACAAGTAGGCAAGAGAGGCAGGGAGAGAGAGGAGGAAGCGGGCTCCCTACAGAGCAGAGAGCCCAATGCAGGGCTCGATCCCAGGATCCTGGGATCATGACCTGAGCCGAAAGCAGAGGCTTTAATCCACTGAGCCACCCAGGCACCCCTAAATGAATAAAATCTTAAAAAAAAAATGGGGCGTGGAGGTGGGAACTAGAAGAGGCAAGAGATTTTCTTTTATCAAGATGGTAGTTCTGGCATCCTGGTGTGTGTGTGTGTGTGTGTGTGTGTGTTTAAAACACTGCATTTAGCGTCATAATTTTCACCACGGGCTGTTCCAGTGGGGGATTGATGGCATACTCCCTTTTTGTTCATTGCTGGTTAAGCAGTATTCTTCTCAGAAGACTGAAACCTACTGCTTTAGGGGCTCTGGTGAAATCATTTCAGTAAAAATACTGCCACCCAGTGTTTTATCAGGACAATCACAATAGGCCACACACTAAAAAGTAAAGTTTTCTAGAGCAAATAGCAACTAACTCATTTTCTTAGCTACATACAAAGAAGGCCTGACAGACTATAGAACGTTCCGGCCTTAAATGTAGACTAATTCAGCCCACACTTGCTGCATAGGGCAGAGAGGCTATCCCAGCTGCTGGGATTATCATTTTGATTTTAAAATATGAATTCTAAAATAGGATGATAATTCTGAACATATTCCAGCCTTATTCAGTTGTTCGATCCTGAGGGATTTCATAATTTGGTTTGTCCCACCGCCTTTCTGCTGCAGCCATATCCCATGCACCCCCACCCCCACCCCCACAAACTTACCTCCAGGAGAGTTCAAAGCAACCTCACAGAGCAGTTCCCTCATATGGGGGTGGGGGACTGTGTCTGGGGAAGCCTGTGTTCTGTCCGCACCCCAGAGAGGAGCACAGTTCATTCCTAGGGCAGCTCCCTTCTCTCCTCCCTACCACCCCACAGGCCAGAGTTCAGATGCCAGCCCCCTGCATCAGAAACTCCAGAGAGCACACATCATCCGCCTTTCCAGATAATCCCTGTATGCCCATCTACAGAGGCCTGAGGTAGACTACACCCCCCTTTCCCATGGCAGGGCAAGGCTGGGGAAGTGCACAGCACCCCAATCTTTGAAAACCTTTGGCCTCCTCAACTCTTCTTAGCCCCTTCACAGAGGATGCTGGACAGAGCTGGGATTCACATCCCCTTTGCAAGTAACCTAACACCTCCCTTTCGAAGATGACCGTACAGACTACCCACTATTTGGGCCCCTCCGTCAGAGCTGGAATATAAGGTATAGCATGGAGGACAGTAGAGAAGGAAGGGAAAAAATGAAGCGGGGGGAGATCACAGGGAGAGATGAACCATGAGAGACTATGGACTTTGAGAATCAAACTGAGGGTTTCAGGGGGGGTGGAATGGGGGATGGGTTAGCCAAGTGGTGGGTATTAAAAAGGGCTCATATTGCACTGGGAGTACTGGGTGTTACACGCAAACAATGAATCATGGAACACTACATCAAACACTAATGATGTACTATATGGTGACTAACATAACACATAATAAAAAATTAAAAAATTAAATTAAATTAAAATCATTGAAATAAAAAAAAAAACGAATAGAGAGAGCTCCATGATGGCTTTTTGTTGCAGTCATGAGCAAAAGAGGGATGATAATAATGGGACCTACTGCTAGGGTCATTGGGAAGATCAAAAAAAAATAACCCAAGTAAAGGCTTCAGCTATTTACTCTTATTTTTATGATTGTAGGTATTGGGTCAAGGGCGTTCAGGTAGTAGAGTAAGGGTTGATAGTAATGTGGTAAGAGCACGCGTTCTGAGACTGCGGGGCATCTGAATCCAAACTGCACTGTCGCTTAGCCCTTGGGGACCTTGAGCAAGTCACCTCCCTGCAAAGTGGGAGTTATGGTTGGTGCTGCCTCCCAGGGGTGCGAGGAGACATACAACACAGCCCTTGACTGGTGCCAGTCAAGTAGTGACCACTCAGTAGGCATCAGCCATGGCATTTCATTTTCTTCATCACACTTGGGTCTGTGATTACTCTTATTATTAAGATTTCTTTAAGAGAACAGATGAATTATTGAGGGTCTTTTTATGCCCTTTTCCCCACTGAAATGATCTTGTTCAATAAGATCTTAATAAAGGGTTTATTAAGAAATGAACATTCGAATATAGCAGACCAAATTCTTTTTCAAGAACATTAAGGAGTAAGAGATCATCCGGAGGGAGTGCAAAAGGCCTCCCCCAAAAGGAAGGGTCTTGCCCTCAAATCTAAGTTGCAAAAAATCTTTGAGGCTTCAAGTCTCAGAGCTTCTTTTGTATTTTTGCATGGGCTGCTGGTACATGGCCGGGTGTCACCTGGGGAACCGGTGGGGCCTGCTTCAGTAAGGAACTGCTTTTTCTTCACCTTGGTGTCCTGGAATGTGGCTAGCCTGAGGCACTATAAGTGAATTTCTTCATCTTGCGGTTTCCAGGCCACAGTTGCAGTAGAAATTCAAAGCATAAATCTGTAGAAGATGAGACTTAAAGTGACAGGAGCTAATATTTCCCACTTCATCTCCCCCAAGGATGGCTACTCTCCTTGTCATCTCTCTTCGTAAACAGACTACTTTTCTCTTTATCCTCTCCATGAAGACTCAGCCCTTTTATGGATGCTGGCTTTGCTCAGAGATTCCAGGTCCAACTCAGGACTCACTTTGACCGGGTCCGTGTATTTGTCACCATTACAGAGTTCCTAGTTAATACACTGTCTCTTGGTCAAGAGGACGGACTGGTGCTCCCAGCAAGGTCATGGCTTCACCTTCATTGTAATACTCTGGCCTCTACCTCCCTCTCTGCTTAGAGTTCCTGGAGATCTCCTTATATTCTTATATAAGCAAAGCATTTAAAGGGGCATATGTTTATTTTTTTAAGGATTTCTAGGCATGATGTTGAGGGAGGTTTTGGAGGGATATAAATACTTCCTGGGACTTTGGCTGGGAGGATTCTGAGGTATGAGATGCTCTCTCCATTACTGAACTTCAGTCTTTCACTGTGGGCCTGGCTTAAAAAACATACCTCCTATTGGCTACTTCCTCTTTTGAGCCTATCTCCTGAACCCCCTGGAGACTCCCTTTGCCTTCCAAAGACATAATGGCCCTAGCCTTATTTCAGGGTCTATCTGCTGCTTTTAGGTATTGCCCACATAAGACCATGTAATTCTAGCAACTAGATGTTTTTTAGAGGGGGCTTCTAAAATATTGTTAGTGCCTGTTCAGGGAACTCCATTTTGTCTTTGAACGAGCAGTATTATCCTGCAGAAAATGCATATACTCTAGTATTAACAAGGGGAAAAAAGTGTGTAAGACTGTCCTGTGTAAAAATACATAGGAATATCTCAAAGAAAAGATTTCAAAATTCAACAGTTCCCTATAAGATGGGATTACAGGTGATCTTCTCCGACCTCTCGTACTGTCGAAAATCTTTACGATAAATGTGTATCACTTTGATAAACAGATAAAAATTCCAAAATTTAAAAAAAATCTATAATAATGTTTTACCAAATTGGGAGAGAGAAATGGCAAGGAAACTGGAAGCACCCTCCCCAACCTCATTCAATGTGAGGAACACTTCCTCTCCACTGGGCCTGTTCTGTCAACCTCTTTTCCTGGCCTTGATCTGTCTTAGCCAGCATTCAAACCAGTCCCAATAGGCTCAGCTTATCAAGTTTTATCCCACAAATTTGCCTTCTCTTGTATCTCTAAATCCTAAGAATTGCCCAAGACCTTTTAAAACAAAAAACAAGCAAACAAACAAACAAACAAATTCTAGGAACTTCAGTCGGTCAGCTCTGCTGGGATGCCCTCTGTAAAATGAAAAGGACACAGGCCCCGACAGTTGAACTTGAACCTGCCTTGCCTTCTATCTTACCTGATATGAGCTTGAACAAATTCCTTATCCTTAATTCTCTCTGAATGTCAGCATTATCCTTTAGGTCTCTTCCAGGATTTATGTCTTTTGTCTCCAGGAAAAAATTTTCAGTCACCAGGAAAAGGATGAAAATCTTGGGGAAGAGACTTATTGGTCAATTGAGTAAGGAGGCTATTCTTGAATCAATAAACAATAGCCACGTGGGCAACGTCAGGTAAGAACCGCAAATACCTTTTGGTATAGGAGGCAGGGTTAGTTCCCTGATGTATGGGGTATTGAGTATAGGTGTCCACAAGTCCTTTCCTGATAGCATTTTGGCAAGAATTTTGAAAATACTATATGCAAAGTTCGTTAATTCTTCTAACTGGCATCTTTTTAGTGCTGACGAGCACTGTTCCGGGCAACAGGGAATTGACAGAGAACAAAATAGACGAGTAGCCTTGTTTTAATGAGGTTTAGAGTTCAGAAAAACACTTGACCCAACAGTAGCCATTCAATGAATATTGGCCATTATGATGGCCCATTAGTATGTGAATGTGAGGAGTAAAGGTAGTGGAGCTCTGCTTTACACACATGCTCCCCACACAAGGAGCACCAGCTCCTAAGGAAACTCCCTGAGTTCATACATCCCCTGAGACCAGACTCAACTGGATCTGGTCCCTCCGAGCTGACCTCCTGGGAGAGAGGGCAGATTAGATAACCAGCCCCACCGGGGTCATTACTGTCTGGATCTCTTGGACTTGCCCAGGAAGAACTGGGAAGCTCCCCCATGCAACTGTTGGCCAGAACTTGGTCTCTGGGACAGTCCCCTGCTGCAGCCAATGCCATATGGCTGAACCAGATGGATGACCCCAGTGCAAATGTCTTCCCTACCCCCGCCTGCCAGGTCCCCCCAGTGCTCTGCTCCCGTGGCCTCCCTTTTGCTTGCCCTTCACACGTTCCCCAGGTGCTCCAGCCAACTGACAGTGCCAAGCGTCTGTGAATGCTAGACCTGCGTGACATGTGATAGACTAAGATACCTAAGAGCTTGAGTTGGTCACAGGAGCAGCACTGCCCATTGGAATATCGCCAGCCATGCCTTGGTTTTCTCAACTCAGGAGGAACGAATCTTCAATGCAGAGGCCCTGACCCTGGTCCCTGCTTACTTGGGCTGTTGGTGTCCTGTGTTGTGTTTTCACCTGAATTCTTCAAAGCAGCTGCTCTTCCACCAGATGTAGGCTGCGTGTGTGGGAAAAACCCCGGCCTGTCTTCACGGGAGGCACAATCATGTCGGCCACTTCACTCTCTGCGGGTCAGATCCCACAGGGGGCAGCTGAGGAGAGAGGACCAGATCCTGTGGTTCTACAACACACACCACACAGCCCTCAGGCTTCCTCAGTGACACCTTCTGGAGCTGCCACCCAAGGGCTGGGTGGAGGGTCCTAAGTCTACCCCTCCAAACCCCCTCACCACAGCAATGCTGCTTTTAACTGCTGTATGTTCTACACATACAGCAGGGAAGACTTCAGTTTGAGAAAAAAAAAAAAAGGTCGGAAGATACATATATTATAGATGCACACACACTGTGTGTGTATATATATATATACACACTAGTATATATACTAGATAATTGCTACTCTCTATTTCCGCAACAACACTCTAGGATTTCTTTTGTAACTATGGTCAACCTTTGCATCAGATGGGTAAGTCAGGCAGAAGATGGTTTGTACAAATTCAAAGTTTTAATGGCTGTTAAATAATAAAAGAAAGGATATTTGCACTATGTACATTCTGTCCACTTACGGTACTCTCAGCTGGCCATGCACATTTTATTGCACATATCAACAGTGTACAAGGATCTTGAAGACGTCTTAGCCATACAAGGACTGCATTTAAAAGAAAAAAAAGCCATTGCACAAAATATTGAAGCCATTTGTATTATACAGCCAACTTTAAGAAAGATACTGAAGATTAGTATCAAAAGAAATATTTTAATTTGGGGGAAAAAAATCTCTCGGAACAAGGATTACAGAGCTTCATGTTTGCCATATATACACGTAAAAAAATATTTCAGGACCCTGCGTTCTGAATGCTCATCAAGGTGCAGCAACCTAAATTCCTATTTCTATATCGACCTTGGCATGTTGTTGACATTGAATATGCTCTTTGCCCAAAATGCCTTTCTCTTTTACATCATTATGCTGTTTGACAAAACAGGTATTTGTGCAGTACAGAAGAGTATTAAAATATATTTTAAGTTAGGTTAAAGTGCACAGTACATTTGATAGGAAATAACTGCTAGCTGCCAATCCAAAGGACCATTTCCAGTAACTTCCCCCCATCTCACCCCCAGCAGAGGGCAGCCTTGGCATTGACCGAAGGTGGTCTGTGTTCACTGCATACCGTCCTCCTAGTGTCTTGTTTTGCATTCACCCTTCTATCTTTCTTCTGAATTGTGGCGGCTGCTGCTCTCAAAACTTACAATGGCTTTTCACAGAAGTAAAGCTGCAGTCAGCCTTCACAAGACTTAGAAAGACGAATGACCAGGCTATCTGTAACTGCGGGCTCAACGTGCATGCAGGTAACCGTGTCTATGACGCCGCACGTGGCTGTCTCGAGCCAACACGGGTGGTCCCTTTCCTTTGCTGGCTCTTCTCTAGTCATGTGCTGACTGAACTTCCTCCTTCCTAGGCTACTCAGTCTTCCAAACACCACTTACCTAAGCCTTGTCCTAAGCCTGCCTTCGTCTAGCAGGCAACTGCCCCACCAACTGGCTAACTCACTTCTGTGGTCTCACACCAGAGACCGTGACTCTCGCAGCATTTTATAGAAGCGCCAACTAAATTATAACATAATGAGCACGTCTGCATCTCTGAATCGTTTCCTCTTTTAAGACTGGCGGGTGTGAGAAGGGCCGGTTTCCTGATCCAGGTCCCATGTGCTGTCCGCCATTCTCGCTCACTCGGTCAAAGCTGTCCTTACAAAAGCTTTTGGTCAAACAATGCACTTTTTATTACCTTTACTTACCTAGACCATTTCCTTACTACCTACCTTTGGTGCCAGACTTTCTTTCGTTAGCCAAGTTACAGTGCAAAATTATACTTCAAGACACATGATGCTAATACTTACTACTTCTTTGTGTTAAAATGTGAATGTTTTGTGCATATCAAAATAAATCTGAATCCAAAAAAATAATTGTTCACATTTCATCTTCAAGTTTAATATGCCTTTTTTTTTTCATCACAGCTATTTACAAATAACTTTGGGGTGCTCTCTTGATTTCAGTCAGTTTGTTATATGAGAGGATAACAGGGCTGCTGGAATGTAAGAAACTGGATGGAATGCAGAAATATAAATAAAACCAATGTTCCATAAACCAAAGTGTAAATAATGCCTCCCCAGAAAACAGTTCTTGTCACAGAAGCACCTGTTTTTGGCTTTTTTTTTTTTTTTGGCTGAGTCCCATACACCAGAAAACATGATTACTGAGACCTAGAACTACAGCACACCAAAGAGGATAGAAAATAATTCAATATTTATAATATTAAAATAAAGTGTTTAACCACAAAAAAGCAGTAATAAAATAGTTTCCTAATTTACAATTTGCATCCAAAGGATGAATAACAACTCACTAATAAATAATATTTATATAAATATTTTGTATGTCGAAAATAGTTTTTTAAAAGGCAATGGTCTCAAGAAACGTCTTGAAAATTTGGTGGTGGGATACCTGATTGAGTCCCCCTCCCCCCACTAAATACACAAGAAGTTTGGTTGGAATAAAACGAGTGCATCTTGTTGCAAAAACGGTTGTGCTTGGTGTGTTGGTAATGGCAGTAGGTGAGCGTGGAAGGGATGAAGGAGGTTGTAAAAGGCATTGATGTGCTGCTCAGTCCTTCAGTGACAGCTCCCTCACTGGCTTTAAGGTCAACATCTCTCAAATCTTAACAGTGGAAGTCAGTTCTGAAAGGCGGAAAATCTTCCCTTCTGTCCTCCCTTCAATGCAACCAGAGCCAGGGAGCTGACAGGCAGTGAGTGGGAGGGTAGGAGGAACAGGTGCTGAGAGCAGAGTTCGGGATCTCTGATGAGACAAGAGTCTGAACCGACCCAAAGGAAAGGAGCCGGTTTCATGTGAACAGAGTCTTTGTTACCGTGACATCTAGTAAGGCTTGAACGGTAATGCTCACTTTGACCAGGCCTTTCTCTTCAAGGATGTGGTGGGGTAGACACAGTTTTTCCTAAAAGGAAGAAGAACAAAATGTCAATTTTTAGATGGCTAAAAACATAATCATAAAATCTTAGAGGACACCACTGACAGGAGTTAAGTTGAGCTCTGACATAGGCCTGTCTGAGCATCTCGGACTGTGCTCCCTCCCTGGCTGTCAACCCATTGGCAAGGATCTTTTCCATGTTTGCAGAGAAAATCACGATTTTCCACAAGTGAAGGTTGTTTCAGAAAGTCTTCCAAGCATCTTGATATAAGCAATAGATCGAAACATTAAAAAAAACACAACCCGTATGCAAAATAACTGAGCTATAGGGTCAGGTGGGAACCAAACACCAAGACTATATTAGCTTATGTTCTTGTAAAGCAAAATGGCACAGAGCCTCTCACAGGTTGTAAAGGAACAAATACACTCATTTATACAGACCATGCACCATTCTACTGACCATAAACCTTGATTTTATTTGCTGTGATCTCTGAAATGGAGGTATGCCTTTCTTCATGGTTTATGAACAGCCTTGTAAATAAGTAATTTTAACCACAGCCTTCAACAGTCTCTCTTTTAGGACTCTCATAAAACTGTCAAAGACACAAATGTCCTGTTAATTTCTCATGTTGTATTTTTGCTCTTGGGAAATGGCAGGTACATACAAGTCAAGGAAAATAATCAACGCAAATCACTCCTTGGGTGGAGAACCTCGCATGCTCAATGAAGCAGTTTATAAAAGAACACAACAAAATAATCTCACACTTTGTCATCTGGCTCTGGAGTGAGGGGAATCTCCTTGGCTAGGAAAAGATTCCACAGCAAATACTTCCTCTTGTCTACAGATCACGGTATATCCTCCACAGCCCAATGAGGGCTGTTTTTAAGGACAGTTTAAATGAGATATGTGTCACACCCCAGGCAGTGGATGCAGGGTTTAACATGAGGCCAGTTAAGGGTCTTGGACACTTTTGCTTCACTTCATGTGACTCTTGCTTGAAGAACCAGATCTTCCTGCCTCCTCAGTGCAGAACTCTCCATAAATTACCGCAGATACAGGCATGCTGTTCCTAGAAAGATCTTCGAAGGACATGCCGTGACATCTCCAGTAAGTTGTTCCACCATCTGAAAATGTCA
>RCUC01053135.1:0-13055 GCA_003697995.1 Taxidea taxus jeffersonii | reverse complement strand
AAAAAAAAAAAAAAAAAAAACCCCACCGACAGAAGTAAATGCTTTTTATGCATTATTATTGTCTTTAAGGGCAACTCGTTCGACAGTGATTAACTACACAGAGAAGTCTCTGGGAATTATCTGCAAAGCTGCTGATGAAAACTTAAGCTTCTTAGAGCATCTGAGAATAACAACTAAATTTAAGAATTTCAATCTTTTGAGAAATACAAGCATTAACTCTCTCTCGTCAGTATTTTCACTATATTAATAAGAAACGTAATAGAGAAAAAAAAATCTAGCATGGTATTTGAACAACAAATATAGGAAGGATTTCCAAGGAGCAACTAGATACTGTAAGTTGCAGTTAAAATACTCTAATATGGGACGCCTGGGTGGCTCAGTTGGTTAAGCCGCTGCCTTCAGCTCAGGTCATGATCCCAGCGTCCTGGGATCGAGTCCCGCATAGGGCTCCTTGCTCGGCAGGGAGCCTGCTTCTCTCTCTGCCTCTGCCTGCCACTCTGCCTGTGCTCACTCTCTCTGACAAATAAATAAATAAAATCTTTCAAAAAAAAATACACTAATATAATCGTATGTCAGTTTTTAATGTTACTGACAATATAAATGATCAGGCAAAAAAAAGAAGTAAACTGCCAAAGTCATTCTTGTCCAATTTTTTGCAAAAACTTTCTCATTCCAAACTTTAGTATCTAGTTGATTTTACCATCACAGCATTAGATCTGTTATAATCTGAGTAGGGAAGAAGATGGTGCATTTAAAGGTCCACCCAAAAATTGAAATAATTTCTAAATCTCGAGTATGAGCCTTCCTTTCTCCCTTCCTATTTATCCATCTACATATGTGTGTGTGTGCATGTGTATCCAGAAGTTTTTATATGAGCAGATTTGGTGCTAATGTGAGGTAACTAGAAATCATATGTATACTTTCATATATCCAACAGAAATGAGCATTTATATACAAAAGATAAGTACAAGATTATTCAAAAAAAGAAGAAAAGAAGCTTTTTTCTAACAGTCAGAAACTAGAAACATTCACAATAGCTATCTATGTAGAATGGACTTTTTAAATGTACATATAGTAAATGGCAATGAATAAAAACCAGCACTATACATTACGAAGTAGATGAAACTCAGACACGAAGTTATGCAACAACAAAAAAGTCACCAAAAAAGTGTATCTGCATTTGTGCGTGTTTGCTCCTGGTTTTCTTTTATTAAATTCAAGAGCAAGCAAGCCAATCAATGGTGACAGAAATCAGCACTCTTACTGTTGGGGGGGATGTGACTGAGCGGGAGGAGGGAGGGTTTCTCGGGTGCTAGAAGCTTTCTGACTAGTGGTACAGGAACGGATTGCAGGCGCAGTTCCTTCACTGGCCGTTCAGCAAGTGAGCACATCTCTGTGTGTTAATTACACCTCAACAGAAAACGTTTTTACAAATGCCTTTGACTTTAGGTTCTCTTAGAATCTATCAGTTAGCTAGCCTGGGAGAGGAATGAGCATTTCTGTAACCTGTGCCATCAAACATACCTGAGGTAGTAGGAAGCTGTTTGAGGCATAGTGATGAGCACCGATCAAAGGGCAAATAACCTAAAAGCCCAGTTATAATTCTGAAGGACCCAAATGTATGCTCCTGCATATTTATTTATTTTTTTAAATATTTTGTTTATTTGACAGACAGAGATCACAAGTAGGCAGAGAAGGAGGCAGAGAGAAAGAGAAGGAAGCAGACTCCCTGCCGAGCAGAGAGCCCGAAGCACGGCTCGATCCCAGGACCCTGAGATCATGACCCGAGCAGAAGGCAGAGACCCAACCCACTGAGCCACCTAGGCGCCCCTGCTCCTGCATATTTAATGACTCTACTCAGAAGTGGTTCACCTAGTGGCAAACCCAGTGTATCTGAAATGGGCCAGCCACCTCCTCTGCTACTCTCCATTTCCTCCTGCTTCCAAGACGTCCATGAAGGTCTGATCATTCATTCAATCAGGTCAGGAACATAGGAATCGTCCTCGACTCTTCCCTTCAGTCAGCCCCCACTCCCCGAAAACTGCTTCCCATTCCAATTCCCATGAGGTGATTCGGCCAGTCCTCACTCCACAGCTGAAGCATCTCGGGTCTCCAGTGTGGCTCAGTACATCTGCTCCCTTCCTCGTCTCCACCTCCTCTTTGGCCTGCTCTTTTCAAATCTGGATTTGATCATGTGACTCCTCTGCTTAGAATTTTTCAGTGGCCTCCTGCCACCTTTAGGCCCAGATACAAATTTTAAACATCATATATAGGACACTCCAGGAACTGACACCTGCCTGTTTTTCCACTTGTCTTCTTACACCTTTATATGGCCCACTGTCCTGGTTCTTGTTCTGCAAGAACTTGCTTCCTCTGCTCCTGACCCACCAGTTCCTATCACTTCTAACAGCACCTCAAAACTCAGGTCCAGCATGACGACACATGGGGAGGCCTATCTGACTCTCCTTACCCTTGTTCCCAAAGTTAGATTAGTTATCCCTCCTTTTCTGTGCTGCCCTGTCTACCCCTCTGGGGGGTTAAGAACACCACAGTGGCTGTTTTACTCAGCTGTACGCCCAGAGGACTGTGACCTGCTATGGGGCAGGCACTGTCTTGTTGCTCAAGTCTGGCTGGGTGCCTTAGTGATCATGTTAGGAAATGCTGGGTGACAAGGGGAGGCATGAGTAAAAGTTCACACAGGTGCAGCAGAGCGAAACCATCACCACTGCTAGTCCAGCCCACGGTGGGATGAGTTACAAGTGTTATCTCCATTTTGAGAGATACGGGAGCAACAGAAACACTGATGCTTACATAGCTCCATCTTGAATAATATGATTATCGGCATAAAATATTAATTTCTTTTTTTTCTGGTATGGTATGACAGAAAAAAATTGTTACTGGAAACAGTAAAATAGCCTTAACATACTGTTTGGCAGGAAATTTTATTCAGATGAATTTCTTAAGTGATTCCTTCATAAATGAATCAATTTGTGCTATGCATATTTATTGTGTTGTATTGCCAGAATCACATGCTATATGATTTCAAGTAAAAATCTGGGTTTGGGGGCACCTGGGTGGCTCAGTCTGTTAAGCATCCACCTTAGGCTCAAGTCATGATCCCGGGGTCCTGGGATCGAGCCCCACATCGGGCTCCCTGCTTCTCCCTCTGCCTCTGCCTATTGCTCTGCCTACTTGTGCACATGTACTCTCTCTATCAAATAAATAAATAAAATCTTAAAAAAAAAATCTGGGTTTTAGGAGACAGGTAAAAACTCACTAAGGAGCCTGGATTGCAAAAACAATTTTTTTATAAAAAATCTGGTATTCAAAATGATCAACTTCTAATATCAGAATGATCAATTCCTAGGACTGAGGTTGTCAAGAGCAAAGCACTTATAAATTTACAAATATAAAGAAAAGATGACAAAACTTAAGCTACTGAACAACTGACTTTTCTACCATAAATCTTAATCTGCAACACTTCTGGGTCCTAGCTGAAGTACTAACGTGGAATAAGGGAAAGATGCTGAATAAGATGACAGCTCTATCTTTATCACATCAAAACAGCTCTCAGAACTCATCAGCCCTTAGGCCTTCCCTTATGAAAAGTCCTCTAGAGCACAGAGGCCCAGAGCCTGAATTCTAGAGCCACTAGGCAAGGAGCAGCGTCCATCTGCCACCCATCGGCTCTCACACCAGCTTCGTTGCATCTCAGTTTTCTCATCGTGTCTATGTCTTAGGCAACCAGAAATCTTAAATGAGTTAATTCATGGAAAGTGCTTAGAAGAGGTCCTACAGAATGCTTACTGCTTCCTAAAGGGTCACATTCCCTGTCCCTAGTGTGCGGCTTAACACGACGGTGAACTAAGACAGTCCCTGCCCTGTGGGGTTAGAGCACGCCAATAAACACATTATTGCGAACTTTGATAAGCAATATTAAGACAGTATAACCTAGTACTGGAATGATCAGGGAAGGCAAAGTAATCATCACTGAAGATCCCAAGGGCCAGAGTAAAGTGCACTAAGAGCTAGCATGTTGCAGAGGTCCTCCATTAACGTTTCCCCTGAATAACAGATTTTCAAGATTGAAAGTGAAGGAGCATTGCAAAGTTGGGGGAGACAGGCCCTATCATCAGTGTTCCTGCAGTTTCTGTCATCCCACAGATTGGCTTATTGTACATGAAAATCAAGAATACAGAGTTTCAACGATTATCTTTTATAACACTGAATAAAAGAGGTTGTAATATAAACTAAGACTATGAAAATAATGGGAAATAAGCAAAGCAAGCGCAAATCATTAAAAATACATATTGCTAACTCTTGGCCTCACAGTGTCTTCTGGCAAGGTCGCACTGTAACTGGGGAGAGGATTAATCCAATTTTTATGACACCAAATTACAAGTTACAACTTCCTGAGCAGGTCTTTTAGGGTTTAACTTCTCTTGATTCACCTCGAAGATCAGACTAATTAATTACTAAACCAAAATAGCCATGGTCACCATTTATTTATTGGGAGCTTATCATATGTCAGTGAGTTCACATATTCAGCAGATCTTCATTTTTATGTGCCTCAGTTGTTAAATACCTCCTTTAAAAAAGCACCTCCTCCCAGCACCTGAACCACTGGGTATTTTATATTTATGTTGCAAGGAAATTCTTGCGCTCAGCTTATAAAACATGGAAAAGAAAAGCACAGAAATTTCTGGCCAGAAAACAGTATTACTTTTTATGCCTCTGCTAAAGTCAGGTCAATATTAAAAAATATGAACTGTAACTAGAAAAGGGTCAATGTTGTAAAAACTCATTATTTAAAAAAAAATACTTATAAGACAATTTCTTTAAAGTACTGGACAGTAATCGAAACGCTAATTCAGTAACGTGCTCTGCCTCCTCAAGGCAGAAACGAGGCCCTCTGTAAAGCACCACTCAACAAGAAAGAAAAAATTATAAGGCAGGAGCGAATCAGCAGCTCCCCCTGCTCTGTGCACCTTTCCTAAACACAAAATACACGCATCTGTGCAGTATCCATCATGTAAAAGCCCAAATTCTCCATGGAGTTCCATTCTCATTCACATTATAATACCAACAACCCAGTTGTTTTAAGCATTTGTACAGATGACTAAAACATATGTGGTATGACAATCACCAAAACCTAAAACATCCCAACGTGAAATAAGCAAAGATGAGCTAGGGTATACAACTAAAAATATTCTTTGATTATAAAAGTTATTTTTTTTCCTTGAAATTTATTATTTAATAGGTTTTGGCAGTTATTATTTCTACCAAACTCAAAAAGAGTAATGCATATCATTGCCACAAAATTCACATTAAGCGTAATGTAAAAAATAGGAGCAATAATTCAACCATTAAGTGACACAAAAAGAAAGAAAATGGAAATAAAACACAGAAGCAAGAGGAAATACACTTGGGATAGAGGTACTGGAAATTCCCCTCTTTATAAAATGTGTTTTTCCCACTAGGAGAACAGGAAGCTTATATGTTAATCTCTGGCTGCAGGTAGAGTTAATGTCATCTCTAAAGTGCCATTTGAAAACACAGGCCTTGGTCGAAATGATGTCCCCATTCCCTAAATTCACTGCTGTGAGAGAGACATGTGGCAGAGGGGAGGGAAAAGTGCAGAAATGGATTAACTCAGGGGACTGGAAACAAAGACTTCTGGTACTAACAAGGCCCAGGGCACTAAGATGCCCTCATGGGACTGGGGAACTAGAAAAGTCGAGTCACAAAATTAACCCTACTAAACTCTCATCTTAAGGCAAATCAGATTCCATCATCAATTAGCTTATCAGTTAAAAAAAGTGGGGGGGGACCCCACCTAACTATGGCTACCACCATCTATAATGGCCAAAATCACATGGTACTTCGATCATTACTGCTCCTCACCTTCTAGCTTAACAAACAGGGACTGGACTGAAGCTGATGTGTATTTTCCTTTACTTTGGCTCAACTGATCAAAACACAGACAATTTTCTCTTTAAATTGAGGTACAATTAATCCTTCTCTCAGGATTTTTACTCTTCACAGACTGACTTCCTAGCCAATGTGACTATCAACAGTACATTTTAAGTCAAAACAGAAAAGGAAAGGACGATTCAACCAAAAAATGTCATACCTAGTGGTACTTCCTGTTGTTCTTCAGCAGGGGGCATGTGCACTTCTAAAATAAGTAAGAAAATTACAATCCATTACATACTGCTGAACAGTGTTTCAAACACAGATTGTATTTAAGTTACAGTGATTATTTTTACAGACATTTCTGGGATACGACTGCAATGATGACAAAAACATTAAGTTTTCACACTATTACAACAAAGAAGAATTAGTGGTAACTTTGCAAAATGTTGTATACTTCTCAAGTGTTCTATAAAACAGGCTTTACATCATCTGCCTAACTGACTAACCATGACCAAAACTCACTGCCCGGGCAATGGGGAGATACGAACTAAAACCCTGGTTTTCACCACAATTTTGCATCAGACTTGATAAGAGAGATGAGGGAGGAGGTCTAAAATACCTTGTTAAAAAAGTTTTTAATACACAACCCTAATTGCAACATGAATGAAACAACACAAAGAAATTGAAAGAGAGTCCTAAAAGTAAATTACTATCCTTAATAAAGTTTCTGAAAAATAACATTCAAGATAACATATTCTCAGACTGGCCAAAAATACGGATATGACTTTTTAAACACCTTGCCTTTTTCCCTGGCCACTTCAACCCATTTGCATCTAAAGAGACTGTACATAAACCTTACCAAATCATGATATAATAACATACTGATCTGATTCAGTATATCAAATTCTATCACATCTTAAGATCTTCATATCTAACAACCTACTGAACATTACCTTAATCTAGAGATAAGATTATATCAGTTTTCCTTTTGCTCCTGAAGACTTAGAACAGACTTAGGTCAAAAGGAAGAATTTTTATAGCATTTTCTAAGACTCATATATTTATGCAGCTATTTAACCATTTTTCTTCCTAAATTAATTTGCTTCTAATTTTAAGAATAATACATACCCAAATGGAAGATTTGGAAATATTTTTTACATAAAAAGAAAAAGGAAAAAAAAAACTTACCTATTCCCACTGATCACAATTAATATTCTGGCATATTTCGTTGTTTTAGTGGCAGTACTGTGAACAACTAGCTTTCTCTGTTATGAACGGCTTGTTAAGATTTGCCTACTGATCTCATTCTTAATAAGTTAGAGAGCTACTAGCATTGTATTACCCTTACCAATATTTTTTCTCAGAATTTCTTCTACTTGTCATTTTAGGTCTGAAAAACTTGTGTGCATCATAAAAATATTAATCACATTATTTTCATCACTGATGTTATACTAAGAAAGCCTTATTATTATTGCAAGATAAATCAAATTTTCAATTTGAAATTCAAAATTTCAATTTAATTTTATTCTGAAAAAGTGTACATTTAACAGACTTACCTGAAATTTATTTTGGCAATGATGTAATGAGAGGATTTTTTAAAAGGAAACAGCAAATTTATTATGTCAGCACAGCCTGATTTTCTTTACTCCAGGACTTTTTAAACCCACTTCAGTATGGATTTCAACTCCCACCTTCATGATGATGGCTCCCAAACACCTCAATCTCAGGTCTCACCCATCTAGCTCATATCGTTGGCACACCCAACCCCCTACTTGATACCTCCAATTGGGAATCTCACATCATTTCCAAACTTAAAATATCTAATATGGAGCCTTGGTTTTCTCCCCTAAACCAGTTTACTCTATATCCTACTTTCGCCACCATCCCACAGTTGGTAAATGGCCCCATCATCTGACAGTTATTCAAACCAAACCAAAGTCTCCCTTTATTTCTCTTTACTTCACAACCATCAGAAAGGTCCATCAGTTATAATTCAAAAATATATCTCAAATTCAAAACTTTCCCCTCCATTTCCACTGCCACGACATTACTCCAGGCCACCATGATCACTTCCTGGATTGGCACCCAACCATTTCCTTACAGGGTGGTCCCTGCCTCCATTCTTGCCCCATCTAATCCATTTTCTAATTAGGAGTGAAAGTAATTCCTTAAAATAAGTCAAATTATGCCATACTTCATTTAAGTATTTTTCCCAGATTCCAACTGCACCTGGAATATAATTCAAATTCCTCACTAGGTCTTCCAAGTTCACAACTGATCGGTCAACTGAATCTTTAATGCTTAAGCCAACTCAAGCTTAGTTTTCTGTTGCCTGTAACAGAGAGTAACCTTCCTGATATAGATGGGGAAGTAAAGTGGGTTTAGGCACAGCCTAACCTGTACTTTTGGATAGATCACCCTAATGGTATCATGACAGATGGATTTGAAGGGGGGCAAGTATCTAGTTGAGAAGATGGGCTAGAAGGCTGCCACTGCTGTCCTGGAAGGTGAAGAGGGCTGAACCAGATCACTAGAGCCACAGAGGAAAGAAGGGATTTGAGAAATGTTTTGGAAGCCCATTCAGCAGGACTTGGGATTGATTAGCTGCAGAGAGGGAGGATGTGTCAATGATGACATTGCCATTGCTGGTGGGAATCCAATTGTATATTGATATGTTGAGCCAAGACAAGGAACAGGGGGAAAGAGAAGGTTAGAGGGCACGTGAAGATGATGAGTTCCTTCTCACTGACCACTCAGGTTCCAAACACAGGAGCACAGAAACTACAGAAGGGGCTAACGGCACACAGTCCAGAGCCCCACTGTCCCACAGAGAGAATTCCCTTATCAGTCTCCACTATATCCTCTACGGGCTTATCAAAATGCCCGTAGAGGATATAGTGGAGACTTTGGAAAAGTCTCTGGAAAAACTACTTCAAACACAGGAAAGGCAGGGCCAAGATGCATAATGTAACGTTTTTGCCTCTTATATAAAACAATATATGTGGGATGGGTTGGATAAAGTTCTTCCTAGGGATGGGGGGTTTTCTCTTTTCTGATTCTGACTGAATAAAAAACAGACTCAGCTATATTATTCAAAGAGAACTGAGTCACAGGAGGTAGGAGAAAATATGAGCACTATCCAGTCTGCTATGTGGAGATGAATTTGCGTGTGTGCAGTGGTCACAGCAGCCGTGGAAGGGTCTCTGTCAGCAGCTAAGTGGAAAATGAGGGCAATTCTGGTATCCCCACATTCCCTCCATTCCTGCCCATCTTCTCCCATTTCAGTCAACTGTGCTATTAAATATTCTGCCTAACCAAGCTCAAAAGCAACAACATTTAACCTGAAAACTGACAATGAGTGGCTCTTCAATAAATTCTAAGAGTAACATTAAGAGCAAATGCCCTATTACATGTTCCCTGTGGCAACTTCCTGCCATTAAAGCCCATGGACCCCAGAGTCCACTGCAGTCCCCAAGTCTGGGTTGAATACCAGCTTAGCTACAAAAAAAAAAGGAAGAAGCAAGCACAATAAATTGCCCTACCTCTTCAGTGTCCACTGTGAGGAACAACTGAAATAACATATACGAAAGAACACTGCAGACTGTTAGGATCTCTGTAACTCTACATGCTGTCGAAGCACCACCACATAATATAGGCAACAACCGTTTAGGAACAATCCTTTCACTTTCAAAAATAGTCTGTCCAGCTGAACCACAACATAAAGAACCTAACTTTCAACCCATCCCTGCCCAAGGTTAACCCCGTCTGACAAAACCACCCTCGCTGAAGAGCCTTGCTATAACCAGTTATTTACTATTGGACTATCCTGGCTTTCTGTTATTGCACTTTTCATAATCTGTAGTTACTTCATCATGTCTGACCATGAGAATGCCAACCCTAAGGAAACCAGAAATCCTAGCCATCGTTTTCACACTCTCCCTCCTAGCCCCGAGCACCCTACAGACACCAAAGTGTTCAATACATATCTGCTGAATGTGTGAACATAATTTTAATACAAAAAGTAAAACTATCTCTATAAAATTAACTTACCTTCTAAAATTATGTTTGAATCTTCTACAGCATTATCTAAAAAAAAAAACACATTTTACATTAACTCACACTAGATTCCTAAATTAACTTATCTCTACTAAGGTAACTAAATTTGGCTCTTTTTAGACTAGGGCCTTCTTGTGGAGACTCATAACTCTTTATATTAGCATATCAACTTTAATTCCTAAATTATATTCAAAATATACTTCAAATAGGCTGACATCATCCCTAACGACATAAAACTTGCAACATAAGTACAAGGGAAAGAGTATATTGACAATATGCAATTACCTCCTCGGAGACTTGAAAATGTCTTGGATTTCTGACTACATCTGTCTTTGTCCCACAAGATATCTGAGTTTTAATAAATACAAGGGTGGGGGGGCTGACTTGCAGGAAACACCCATTTAGAGAAAAAGCTTACCTGAACTTTCTAGACCTTCATTTTCCGATGGTTCATATACTAGAAAATACACAGAAAAAAAAATCTTTAGGATTATTTATTATATTTATTATTATTTATTATTATAACTCTCACTGTGACACAACATTCGCTGTATGGTTTCATGAGCAGAGACAATTCTAATTCATCCTTGAACCCCTGGGGCTTAGTCACTAGGAAGTGGCAGGCTACAGAGCAGGATAGGAAAGAATCCCGTGTGGAGTCAAACATACAGATTCAAAGTCTAGGTCGGCCACCTTTTAGCCATAGGAGATGGGGAAGAACCTTAATTTCTCCCACTTTACAAATGCTTTCTTCATGTAAAATGGGAGAAATTAAGGTTCTTCTCCAATCACTTGTTACTGGGATCTAAAATCTATTTAGTTCCCAGTGGCACTGAATTTCCCTTTTCTATCTTTCTTGTCTACGGGAGAAGATTCTGGGCTTTCACCAGGCAGATTCTCTGTTTGTTTAGGGAACAACTCTGATCTTCCACCTGGCAGCAAACACTCCCAGTGCCAGCCCCTCAGAGTGAGGGTTCAGCTGGCAGGCCGTGAACTCACTGCCCTACCCGAGGCCCGGCACCCACGATTTCTCTTGTTTACTTGCACGGGGCTCAGGGCTCTCTGCTCTGCTGCAAAGGAGGCTCTGGTCTCTTCTCTTGGACTCAGCTGGGTCACACATCTTTCTTGGTCAACCCAATCCCAGCTTTTTCCATCCTCCAAAATGCCTCAAATTTTCTGGTTCACCTCAAGCAAGCTTTCTAATTTTCTTACCACAGTTATCAGTGTATTCTTTATGATCATTTAATAAAGAAAGTTTTTTGAGCAACTACTATAGCTCAGATACTAATTCTCAGTGCTGGGTAGAGTAAGGGACAATTTTAATCTGTCATCTTCTGTCCTTCTGGTGGCACTGGTAAGAGAAAGGAGCAGCACGTTTTTGCTCACTCTGTCACTTTGAACTGCATTGTATTTAAACCTGCTCAAGACTCTACCAACTTAAAGAAAAAAAGCCCTTTCTTGAGCCTACTTCCCCTTGCCCCAATTCTCCCCTCCATTTCACAATGTCATTTCTTCAGAGAGTCATTCACATTTGCTGTCTCACCCCTCACTTCCTTCCCCAAACACTGCCATCTACTTGTGGCCCCGACTCACCCATGCTAAGGCCCCTCTAAGACCACCTCATTCCATCTAATGGATGAGCTCCACCTCCCCGAGTTAGAGCTCCAGCAGCTCCTCCCTTCTTAAACACTTCAGTGTGACTGTGCTCTCCTTTCATTTCTTCCTTTCTCCTGCTCAATCTTCTTCTTCACCTGTCCTAGTCTGACCAGGTATGAAATGTTGGCTTTCATCAAAGGCCAGCCACAGAGCCTCCCATCCCCCTACACTGTCCTCCCTCCATAAGTGATCTCAGCCTTTGGCTTCAATTATCTAGTAGACTCACCACTTCCAAACTCACAGCCACGAATATGAGTTCTTGGCTGAGATCCAGGCACCACCAACTAGGTTATTACATATCCCCCTGGATGTCACGACAGACACTGTCAATGTGTACAGCCTGGACTCACAGCCTCTTGGCCCATTCCCGTTTTCCAGTCCTGCCTTAGGGAAAAAGCACCACCATCCATCAAAGGCACGAGCCGGAACGGTGGATGGGGTTCCTGACACCTTGCTCTCTCCTCCCGCTATACCCACACATCACGCCCCGTCAATTTTTTCCCCTTATATTTCTCAGCCTGTCTGCTTCCCTTCACTGCCACTACCCTGGTTTAAACTACTTTATCTCTGTCCACCTTCATCTGTGTCCCCTGACAACGGCTCCAGCCAAGGTCACCAGGGGGCTGCTGTCATACTAGATGCAATGCATGTGTTCAGTGCTCACCTCGCGTGGGTCCTCAGCAGCATGGGACACTGCTGGACATCCTTTTGCTGAAACTCAACTCCTCTGGCTGCTCTTTTGGCAGAGATGGGACCCAGGGCAAGATGGGATTGGGATAACGGCACTAAACTAACTGGTCTCCCCATATCCACTCTTGTCTCTCTCCAGTCTATGTGCTACATGTCAGACTGATAGATCTTTACAAAATGCATATCTGATTTTGTAGTGCCTTGAAAAATGCCCCGAGGGTAGGTGAATATGCCTGACTAACTCTAGGCGTCCTCTGGACCCCAGACACAGTGCAATTTCAGCCCAGATTAGACTGCCAGCCCTCCAGACACATCTTCCCACCTCAGAGGCTTCTTACGACATTCCGCCCACCTTCGCCTTGCCTTGTCAATGGCTCTAATCTTCCCTTCCAACTTCAGGGAAGCCTTCCCTGATCCACAAACTAGGTAGGTCTCTTTGCTATATGCTCTTGTTACACAGTGTCCTCGTTCTCACCAGTACTTAGTAAAATTTCGAGTAAACACTAAATTGAAGTTATTTGTGTGATCAACCCCCCTTCCTACTAAAATAGAAGGTCCATGGGAATATGGACCATGTGTGTCCCTCACTAGAACGGCTCCAGTCCTGTTTTAGACATAAAGTAGTTAATACGTATGCAGTATATGAATAAATCGATAGATGGTAAGCCAGTACTGTCATATCCTAGGTATATACAATGTAGGCTTAATGCTTTCTAGATTTTCAATGTGGAAAGCTG
>RCUC01053128.1:0-13574 GCA_003697995.1 Taxidea taxus jeffersonii | reverse complement strand
AGGGGCGGATGCGCCTCAGGGAAACATAAGACAAGGAAACGAGTCGACTTGATTCTCTTCCTTGATTCCCCTTTCCAGCAACACACCCTCGCTGCTCTCAATCAGGGAAATGCCACTCGGGGACAGTGCTCTTCCCCGAGAGTCCTCTGAAGGTCGGGAGGAAGAGGGAGGTTTTAAGGGCTGGTTTGTACTTAGACCAGAGCAGGCGCTTGTACCCCAACTCCGCTGATTTCTCGGGAAGGGGAGGACATCGGTGTGTCCAGAGACGGGAGGAGAAGCGTGCTTGGAGGCAGCGGCCCCTGCGCGGGCTCTCCCGCTTTCTTCACCCCCTGCTGAAACTCCGTTACTTCTACAGCAGCTGGACGTGAGGCCTGGACTCCCGCTGGCCTGCAGTCGGGGCCGCTCTTACAATAATCCCCAGATCCCCGGTTAGAGGATCCTTCCACATTCAGAGACTCGTAGAGCAACTACAACCCTGAGAAACTCGGGATTGTTAACGCTCAATCCCAGAGAGCTGAGAGGTCATTTCTACGGCCACTACTGTCCACAAGCCCATCCATGCATCTGCTTCCACACTGGGTTGTTCTAGAGGGATCCACAGGCTGCACACTGTGCAAGATCACCTTGGCCAACATTACCGTGGGACCAAACCCTTCTTGTGAGCCTTGCAGGGAATGTGCCCAAACTCTGCTCACACCCCAACCACCGTAACGTGGCATTCTTGGGCTTCTCTGGATTTCAACACAGAATCCCAGGAGAGAAAATTGAAAAAGACCAGAGGAAGGGACCCAGGAGGTGGCAATAAAATGCAACGTGAGAAGCATCTCAACAGACGAGCAGATGGTCTTGGAGGTGAGAAAATGCAGACCCTGAGCAGGACCGTGAGCTTCCGGAAGGCTCTTCAGCGCTTCGGGTGGGACTGACCCCTGTAAGGAAGCCCACCACGAACCACGGCTCCAGCCTGAGTCCTGGCCTGGCCACGCAGGCCTGGTTCAGCTCACGCAGAACCCAGAGCCCAGGGGGTAAGTCCACTCCCCAGGAGCCCATGCTCCCGGGGCCGCCGCTGAGCATGCGACTTCGCTCTCGAGGCAGCGGACCCTGCTTTTCAGCCTCTCTGGCGTACTCTGCAGGCAGTCTGTGAGTACACTGCCCCGAGTCCTGCCGTAGATGAAAAGGAAGCTCGCTCCGGCTGACTTCTACCTCCCTACACATTGCCGGCCCGTCCTTTGCCACAGACGCTTCCAAAAACCGGTTGTTCTGAGTGTGTTACTTCCCCTAAAGAGCATCCCCGTGCGTCGTGCGTGGACTAAAGTACAGATGACTTCTTTAAATAACTGATTTTTTTAAAGATCCAAATTTATTTATCTTTGGAGGGGAGGGGAGCAGAAGGAGAGGGAGGATCTCAAGCAGACTCCCACCTGAGCGCTGCACCTCAGTGCAGGACCCCGAGACCACGACCTGAACCAAAGAAGGAGTCGGACACCCGACCGACTGAGCCACCCAGGCGCCCCTCTTCTGCAAGTGACTTTTGTCCACTGAGCCATGGCCTCCTTTTCTCCATGGCTGTATCCTGTTCCCTGGTATGAACACATCACGTTTGTGAGTTTGCTTTTGTGCCGCTTCCGAACCAGGAAATGGATGAAGGTTCTTCTCGCCAAGGACATCCCTGCCACGAAGACCCCCACACGCCCGGTGCCCCCAGCTCCGTGAGTCTGGAACGCGAGGCCAGCACACGGGACCTGGGTCCGCGGGAGCACGCGGCGCTGATTTCCTCAAGAGACAGGCTAACCGACCTCGGTGCGGACGACCAGTCTATGCCCCACGGCTCTGATCGTGCGCATCTCCCCACAGCCCACCTGTCCCAAGCAAACCCCTCAGACCTTGCCAGATGATGGTGGGAAATCATAGCTCATTTTATGTTTCTTAACACCAGTGCGGTAAGCAGAATCACGGTGCCCCGGAGATGTCCGCGTTGTAATCGCCAGGATTTAGGACTACGGTCCCTTACACAACAGAAGGCACTTTGGGTTAAGAGTCTCGAGGTGGTGATCCCGGATCATGGGGGGGTGGCTGGTCCCGCGTCATCCCCAGGGCCCTTGTGAAGAGAGGCAGGAGGGTGAAAAGGGGCCCCGCGATGAGGGAGGGACTGAGCGGGAAGGATGCACGGCGGCAGCCCTCAGCGGAGGAGGGGCCCCGGTCAAGGCGCGCGTGTGCCTCCGGAAGCTAGAGGAGGCGCGGGCTTGGATTCAAACCCAGCCCCACCGACCACCTTAGATTTCCGGCCTCCAGGACTGCAGAGAATAATCGGTGTTGTTTCAAGCAACCCAGCCCACGGCACTTTTTACAGCAGCAGCAGGAAAGCAAACTCGTGCGGATGGTGGTGTTTCTCGGCCAGCGGCTCCCTGCGTGCTCCTCGCTGCACGTTCCCGCGTCGGACCCCTTGCCCTTCCAGCTGCATTCAGACTCGTCCGCCGCCGCTCTCATACACCGGTTCTCTGACCTACTTTTGGTTTTGGCGACGGGGTGTAAAGCCGGAGTCTAACGTGATACTCTCCCCAAGGCACACTCCACGACTACCATGCCATTCACTGGAAACCGGAGGGGCCTGGGTGCTCAGTTCGGCATCTGACGCCTGCGTGGGGCTCAGATCGGGATCTTGGGGCCCTGTGGAGGCTGCCTGAGATCCTCTCTCTCTCCCTCTCCCTGTGCCCGCCCCACCCCGACCGCAAGCATGTGCCCTTTCTTTAAAAAAAATAAACTAAAATTTCATCACTTCTCCACTCGGCCCCAGGTGTACTCTCTCTCAAATAAATAAATAAAGTCTTTACAAAAAAATGAAAAGGCCCATTTATCACACAACGAACTCCCCTACAGTCCACGGGTCTGCCAGTGGATCACCTATTGTACTCTGCACCTCGCCTCGTCTGTTTAACGACTGTACAACGTTCTGCTATCACAGCAAGGACTCCGCTAGCTTTACTTCTGCAAAAGGATCGTGGCTCTTCTTGCTCATTTTCAATTCTAGAATTCAGGAAAAGCCAGCCAGACTCTACTAGAATACCCAACGAGGGCACTGAGGGAAACTGCATCAGGAGTGCGTTCTCGTCGAAAGCACGGGCATCTTCGTGATACTGCCTTCCCCCCCGACAGCTGGTTTCCCCGTCTGGTTATTCTAACCCTCTTCACATCCCTCCGTGACGTCACAGACCTCTCAGGCGCGTTTCCTACGAAAGTCATCCCCGCGTAGCTGACCGGCTTGGCCGCTGCTGTGAGCAGGATTATGTTCCATGAGCTGTTCTCGCCGTTTCTGCGGGTGCCTAAGAACGATACTGACGTCTCTAAGTTCACCCTGAATCCAGGCAGCCCGTCGTCTCCCCTTATCAGTGCTAAGTGAGATATGCAACCGTGACCTGTGTGTTTTCTATGCACAGAAAACAGAACCAAATGCAAGTAATTAATCACTAAATACACACACACACACACACACACGCTGACTGTTCGCCTCATTAATGTCATCCTAGAGAAATTCTCTTGTGTCAGACACCCCCACCTGACTCCTTGCAACCTCCTAGCATTCGTGCGTCTGGTCTCGCCGCTCATGCCAGGGGTACGACTGTCATAGAGCTCTCCCAGGTGTCCCTAACTCCCTCCCGATGGTGACAAGGAGTGAATTCAAGATGCAACATGGCACGGCTTCCCTGAAGAAGGGTGGCGGGCAGAATTGTAGCTCCAAATGCAGGAAACTTCAGCATATCTAAAAGGGAACGAGGAGAATTTGGTTGGAAGAGCAGGACCATAACTGGCGCAAGAAGACACGAGATCGTCGGGAGCTGGAAAGGAACATGATCCAAAGTCCCTGGAGGAACTGTCCTTCAGATCAGAGATGATCTTTCCAGTCCTCGTGGGGACAGAGAGGCTGGGAGGCTGGGAGGACGCAGACCATGAACCCAGCACGTCTCCCTTCCAGAGGCCTCCTCCTTTTCTGGGAATCAGGCAACAGGACCCTCTGGGGACGTGGGGAGGAAGGGCTATTCCCAGCGTCGAGTGAAACTGGTCTCGGGCCACCCGGCAGCATCCTGCGTAAAGTGCACATCATCTGCCACCGCCTGGCGCATGCCCACGTGCGTGCTGCCTTCCTTGGCCCTTCTGAGAGCACTTGGGAAACGCTGGTTAGGTGAACGCATAAGAATAATCGTGTGGTGCGTGACTCGGGCCCATCGTGTGTGGCTGCCCGGCCGGGGCTCAGGGACCACGGACAACAGCTGGGCTCCTCCGGGGCTGGGCCTCATCTCATGGTGCCAGCGCTGAGTGACTGGGGGTGCCAAGTTTAAGGCCCCGGCAAACGAGGGCTGGAGAAGGTGATCGCTCTGTGCACGGCTGGGGTGATGACCAGGCCACGAACAGGCACGGTGGCTGCTGGCTCCCATGAGGAGGACGGAGAGGCGGCTTTCCCAGGGAACAGGGCTTGGGTTTAGGGGAGGCAGTGCCCAGCGAGGGGTGAAGGAGAAGGTCCCTGGAGACAAGGAAGCCCAGGCCCCGGATGTCACGATGTCCACTGAGCCATGCAGGTGGATAAGCTCTGAGGACACGTGACCCTGCGAGGATACTGAGGTGCTGGGGACAACTGCCATCCTGCTGGCTTCTCTCCGTGCCCCTAAGCATCACGAGCAGGGGACGTCGGGGGGCACAGCGCTGGACAGGGGCGACCGGCCCTCAGTTCTTCCCCTGCCTGTCCCCAGCTCGGGGTCCTGGTGGCTAAGCCCAGACGACAGGACACATCCCGATCCCCATGTCACCCAGCACGAACAGCTGTCCAGTTCCACGGAGGCAGTGTGGTCCGGCCACGCCGGCCACGTACACTGGTAGGGTCGCGGGAGGCAGGAGGGAGGGCGTTAAACAGCCAGAAAGCAAGGATTCATGAAACGTGCCTGAATGAAGGCCTCCTTAGCCCGAACCCGCGGTATTCCTATCCGGGGGGGCCTCCCGGAGAAGCCGACTGGAAGACGAGGATTTGAGAGCAAGGGGTGTGCTCGGGAGGTGAGCCGGGCAGCCCTCCTGCCCAAGGAAGGTTCGGTCCCAGGACGACCCCTCCTCCCGCTCTCTGGACAACCCCCAGGCGTCCCATCATTCACCGGCAGCACAAGCTGCCCAGGCTCGGAGTCGGCCTCCAAAGCTTCCAGGGCCCAGTCCCACAAGACAGGCCTCCCCTCAGGTACCAGTCAGGGGACAGGCTCCCGGGGACCCCACACTTCTGTCCAACCTGGCTGCAAGGCCGGGGGTTCCCGCATACCTCGCCCCCAGTCCGGAAATTTGCTAGGGGAACTCACAAAACTCAGGGCAACGTGTTCTTTTGTTTACCAGGATCTTTTTTTTTTTTAAAGATTTATTTCTTTATTTGACAGACAGAGATCATAAGCAGGCAGAGAGCCAGCCAGAGAGAGAGGAGGAAGCAGGCTCCCCGCTGAGCAGAGAGCCCGATACGGGGCTGGATCCCAGGACCCCGGGATCATGACCCGAGCCGAAGGCAGAGGCTTTAACCCACTGAACCACCCAGGCGTCCCTGTTTACCAGGATCTTATCGAGGCTACGGGTGAAGAGCCAGGGAAGAGGTGGCCAGCGTGAGTCCAGAGGAGTCCGCTGGGTCCGTGCTGTGGAGTGGGCTGCACGGCTCCCCTCCCCACCCCAGCGTGCGAACGCGTTCAGCAACCTGGAAGCTCTCCAGACCTCGCCGTTCGGGGCTCTGTGTGCAGGCGTCATCAGGCGGGCACGGGAAGTCATGGACTCAGCCTCCAGACCCTCTCGCCTCCCTGGAGGATGGGGCTGGCCCGAAAGTTGAGCCTCTAATCATGACATGGTCTTTCTGGTGACCAGCCCAACCTGAAAAGACCCAGAAGCCCGCCGCGAGTCACCCTGGTAGAAGGACACGCTCCTACCGCCCAGGAGATGGAGGGATTTAGGAGCTCTGGGTGAGAAGGGAGCAGAAACCAAACCTAGAATTCCGTTGTCCCACCTGGTGGTGCGGGAGGAAGACGGACGGGACAGAAGCCCAGCAAGGCGGCTGGATGAGCAGGTCACAGGGCCTCAATGGCACTGGGCCCCCCGGGGAGGCCGAGCAGAACATCCACTCAAGGGACAGCAGGGGGATTTCCTCACCGGGTCCTGGTCTCCCCTGGTCGGAGGCCTTCAGGGTGCCCTCCCCGTAGGGCTCCCCGCCGGGCAGCCTGCAGGAGGCGGCAGGAGGCGGCAGAGGGTCACGGTGGTGGCTGAGCGGCAGCGTTCTCCCCTGCATGACAACCGGGACGAGCTCTTCCCCTGGCACACACGTGCTCCGCCGCTGCTGTGCTCTGTGCAGACTCTACCCGCCCGCCGGGTCCTCGGGGCACAGGAGCAGAGCAAGAACTCGCTTCTGCCCTGATCACCTCTCAGGAAAGGGGATGTGCCTTCCACATCCCTTCCAATGACTTAAATCAAGAAATTCAGATCCAGGATCCTCTCTGAAGGACCTGGAAGCCAGAGGCAGCCGTGGGAGTTTCCTACTCGGGGCACAGGACTTGCTGAGGCCTCCAAGAGCGTGGCTCAATGGCAGACGCTTGGGAAGCCAAGGGTCTTATCCGAAACGTGATCAGGCAAAAGCACTGTTAGAAAAAGCCCTTCTAGCATCAGATCTAGTCAGAAGTGAGGTCTGAACTGTGGAGAATCGCTGAGGCCGACTTTGGCTTAAATAAGCCCACAGAGAACTACAAAGGCCTTGTTTTAAAAACTGTGATTAGTAGAGATGCCTCAATCATTCTGCAAGACGCAAATGAAAACAGCGATCACAGGGTTAAAACCACAACTGACCTTCTTCTTCTTTTTTTAAAGTTTATTTATTTTTTAATAATCTCTGCACCCAGTGCGGGGCTCAAACTCACAACCCCAAGATCAAGAGTCCAGACTCCTCCGACTGAGCTGGCCAGGCGTGGCCCCCACGGATCGTTCTAGAATGCTTAAAACGTTTTCAAGAAAACGGAATTAGCCCCACGTCAAGTTACTGTTCTATGCATGGGAACACAAAATCCAGCTCGGCTCCTCTCAGAAGCCCCCTGGCCTTGAGCTCAGTTCTCAGCCACACCCCCACCCCCAAGAGGACGGTGGGCCCTTCACGCAGGCGGGCTGCAGCGGGGTCCTCCGTTCTCGCCATCCTGGCCCGTGTTCCGTGGGCCCAGGAAGCACCCACCAAGTCATCGAAAATCTGTCTTCAAGTCAACCCTGCTCCCAGATGAGGCAGCAGACCAGCACGCTCTCAGAAGGCTCAGTAAAAATCTCCGGGCCCTTTGGCCACTGAGACTGTGCCTGGACGGGACATGGCAAGGCTGGACAGGACTGGGCCCCGACACGCCCTCGGTCCCCGTCCCAGCGCACATCTCCACCTGGCCCAGGCCACCGCCTGCAGCCCTGAGGCCCAAGCTCCCAGGCTGGGATGGGGAGAAGCTTCCACGCCCACGTGCTGGCTGGGGCACGTGGCCAGAGCAGCGATGCCCGCACGCCCTGAGCCGCCGGCAAGCAGGAGGCAGTAAGGGTCTTAGAGTAGCCAGGCCCCAGGACCAACCCCAGAGCCGCAAGCACACGCGGGGCTCAGTGACCGTCGGCGGAGCCCGCGACGAACCGGCATCCTGTCTGTGCCCGAAACAGACACCCCGGCAGCCGCGGTCGTTCCAACGTTTGACGGTGCCCGCGGCTCTCAGCGCCGAAAGGGCACGATCGCAGCCCATCAGGGCAAAGATGCCACGGGGCAGGGCACGGCCACGGGGGAGAGGTTCCCGTCACCCCGGGGCGGGCACGTGCTCCCGCTGCCCACGGGCCCTCGGGCTCCCCAGAGGCCAGGAACTCCAGGCGCCCTGCTTCCCCGCAGGTTCTGGTTTTTATTGAGTGCAGCTTGGAGCGCTCCCCCACCACATTTTTCTTTAATTATGATAAAAGAGAGTAACAGAATCAAGCATACATCCTGTTGAAATGAACATGAGAAAATAAAGGGGTGAACGTGGAGAAGGGGGTGGAAACCACACCCAGGGGCTCTCGGGGTTTAGGAGGAAGCCTGCGGGCGGCCACCAAGCCCAGCAAATAAAAACACTGCCTCGTCCCCCCTCAGAATCGGGCTTCAGTCCCGCTGCCAGAAGAGGGAAAAAAGGCAGCCTGGCCCTGTGCGACTTCAGCACAGGGGACAAAGTGTCCACCCAGGCTGTCCCCAAGGGGCAAGCCCCTGTCCTGCAGGCCCTAATCTCAGCAATGGGAAAATGCACACGCATGCACACACACACACACACACACACACACACACACACCAAAGGGCAGTAGTTCCCAAAATGTCTAGTGACCCACGGCAGCCCAGCAGAGTCCTCAGAAACGCAGAGTGCCAGCCCCACCGCAGACCGGCAGGAGCCAGTCCTCGGGGGTAGGCCACGAAGTGTGTGCAGCAGCACTCCAGGATAGAGGAGGAGAACCTTGCATGGGTCTTATTCACACAGAGGCAAAGTGCTGGTTCATAAAACAAGACGGTGATCCAGATGAGGGAATACTATGCAGCACTAAAAGGAAACGAGTCCTCAAGCCCTCGAGACATGGAAAGTGGCAGGAACCCTCCACGCCTGTCACTAAGTGAAAAAAGCCACGGGGAAGAGGGGACGTACTATGATCCCAGCTCTAGGACACTCTGGAAATGCAGAACCAGGGAGACAGGAAAGGGACCAGGGAGTCGTGGGGTGCTGAGCAAGCTGAGCCCTGCAATGGTGGGGTTGTGGCGTTCCACATGTGTCCAGACCCACAGAAGGCTCGCCGAGAGCCCCCCAGGGTAAACGCTGGGCTCGGGTGATCACGACGAGTCAATGCAGGGCCGTGGACTGTGACAAATCCAGCAGGTGGCAGGAACGTTGACTGTGGGGAGGCATGTGTGGGGTCAAGAGCACAGGGGAAATCTGCGCCTTCCACCCAATTATCTGTGAATCTACAGCTGCTCTAAAAATAAGGTCTATTTTAAAAGAAACTCAGAGATTTTATGACTTCACTTAACACTGTCTGAGCTCGTAGGCAGTCATAACGGGGGCCCTGAGCATCACCTCAGGGGCTCCGGTGCCCCACAGCAGCTCACGGATCTCAGAGTGACACCCTGAGGCTCGTGCTGCCACCTCCGCCTTAGAGCTGAGGGACAGGAGCACAGAAAAGTTGAGTAACGGGCCCAGGACCACATAGTGAGTGATACGTCAGGTCCCAGTGTCCCTCCCCTAGACACACAGCCATGGTGGGCATCACACAAGGCACCGCCCCACCTTCCAGAGCTCCTAAGGAGAGATGAAGGCCAGACACTGGGCAGACGGAAGGACAGGAGCCTCTGGAGCCTGTAGGTCTGAGTCCAGCCACATGAGAGGCCTGGCGCCGGCCGGTGGGTCCACGAAAACACTGGGGGCTCATTAGGAGACAGCAAGCCTGGCCTGGTCCCGGGTGAAGGCCCTCACCAGACGGAGCATTCAAAAGTCTTGCTCCTGGACACCCAAGAAAATCTCTGTTGAAGGCAAGGGTCCTTGCTCGAACATTCTAGACACGACCCACGTGGGCAGCTCTAGCTGGTGGGAGAATCGTGAAGGGGGTCACCCCGAGAAGACTCGCCAGTCCAGCCTTCCCCTCCGAGAGACGCGGGGCGAGTGTGGTCCCGCAACACAGGGTGTTGTGCTCAGGGGCAGGGAGGAGGCAAGTGGAGATCCCAGCAGGGACGGTTTGAGGGGGTGCAGGGGACACGTACCCGCAGGAAGGGCTGGGTACAGGCCCCACATCAGGGACTTCCGGAAGAGCATTTGGAGATGTTCCGCCTCGGAGGGAAAAGCTAGAGTCAAACCCACTCTCCCCTCTGAGGGAGGGAGGCAGCGGGGCTCCCACGGAGGCCGGACACTTCCTGGGCCTCCCTGACAGTGAAAACAAGCCAAAGCCCACCCAGGGCTGATCCCCGCTCTCCGGATGGATGGAGGGGCCTCATCAGGAAGGGGGAGTCAGGAAGGAGAGGGAAGGGGCACCCTGATGCTCAATACACAAAACAGATCCCACAGGCAAACCGAACTCCCAGGCACTGGCAATAAACAATCTGAAAACGAAGTTAAGACAAAAATTCCATTCCTAAGAGTCCCAAAGACAACAAACTCCTTAGGAATACATGTCATCCCCCAAGAGTGCAAAGCCTCGAGTCTGGAAAGTACGAAACGTGGCTCACAGACCTAGGAAGATCTCAGTAAACAGAAACGTGCCCCGTGCTCGGGCGAGCTGGAAGATTCGGTACAGTTGAGATGGGAACACGCCCCCAAATTCTTTGTGGACACAATCCCTGCAGACAACCCAACTCTTTCCTCTGCAGAAATTGATCAGCTTCCCTTAAAATTCATATGGGAATGTGAGCGACCCGGAAGAGCCAGAACAACCCTGAAACAAGACAACAAAGCCGGGGGCCTCACACTTCCCAGTAACGAGGAGGCTCAGTGAGGGTCCGGGAGGGACGTGCAGATCAGGGCAGGAGAGCCCCCAGTCCAGAATCGAGCCGTCACACTTACCGGCAGCCGAGTTTTGCCGAGGCCGCCAAGACATCCCAGCTGGCGCTGGGACCGGCGGACGCCCACGGTCAAAAGATGAAGCTGAGCCCCTTCCTCAGATACAGAAAAAATGAACTCAAAACCGACCCCAGAAAATCGACCTCAAAGCAAGAACTAAAACTGTAAACCGCTTACAGGAAAGCACAAGTGTAACTCTTCATGACCTTCAGTTAGACAATGGTCTCAGAGGTGACGCATGGGTTGAGTTTCATCAATATTAAAGGATCATCCGTGCTTCAACGGACATCATGAAGAAAGTGAAAAGGCACCCACAAGATGGGAGGAAAAAATCGCAGGTGGTGTATTTGATGACGGGCTTGTTTCTAGAATCTATGAAGAACACTGTCACGGACTAAATGATTACGTCCGCCAAAATTCGTACCTGAAGCCCTAACGTATGGGAATTTACAGACGGGTCTTCTGGGAGGCTGTGAGGTCTTGAAGGGGGCCTGTGATGGGATAATGCCCTTACCAGAAGAGGAAGACCTCACAGCTCGCGCTGTCTGTCCCCCACGCGAGGACACAGCGCCATGGCGGCCCGGAGAGCAGCCCTCACCGGGAGCCACCCGGGAGCCACCTAGCCGGGGGCCGCCCAGCCTTCAGCACAAGAGAAGGGCTTCTGTTGTCCCGGCCACCCGGCCTACGGTAAGTCGTCGTGGCAGCCCAAGGGGCCTAACACGAAGCCCACGGAATAATGCTGAGACTAACACGGCCAGAATGTGCTCCAGAGATGCTCAAGATTCCGACCGGCGCTCCTGCGGCGACGACACACGGCACAGCAGCACAGGCAGAGACGCCGGGTGTCGCGCGCCGTCTGGGACAGGCAAACCCAATCACAGCCCGGTCCTGCCTCACCCGTAACGGGGCAAGCCGAGGAGACACGTCGTGGCAAGAGACGGAAACCCTCACGCGGCGCTGGCGGGACCCCAGCACGGCGCTGTGGCTGTGGCGAGCGCCCTGCAGTCCCTCAGAACACTGAACAGTTGCCAGCGGTCCGGCAAGCGCCCCCGAGGTCCCCAACAGAACACGCCCCAGCAACGCCTGCGCGGGAATGTTCACCTCAGCATCGTGCGGAGCGGGCAAAAAGCAAAACCAACCGGAGTGTCCTCGCGCTCATAAATGAACACGGGAAGAGAGCCGCTTCCAGTGCCCGCCGCCCCGGGGACAAGCGGGAGACAGGACGCGAAGGTGCGACGCCGCCCCGGGGACAAGCGGGAGACAGGACGCGAAGGTGCGACGCCGCTGGTAGGAAATGCCCCGGACACACACGGTCCCGGAGACCGGAGCGCATTAGCGGACGACGAGGCCAGGGCCGGGGTGACGGCTGACGGGCGTCCGTCCCCTTCTGGGGTGACGGCAACGTCCTAAACTCGACTGCGGAGATGTGAACGCTCTCAAAGTCGCCGCCGCTTAGGCCTTCCACGGTGAGCCGCGTGTCCCTAACAATGACTAATCTGGAGCCGCTGGGAGGAAGACGGGGACACGCTGGGAGAGGTGCCCTAAAACCTCGAACAAAAGCGGGAAGCGGAACAAAGCAGAGAAGGTGGTTTCGGGAAAGGGAGGCGGCGGCTCCGCTCGCGCTCGCTGCCATCGGCAAGTCCCCATCTTGACGCTCGTGCGCAGACCAGTGTCCTCGCCACGACACAGCTCCGTGAGCCCCAGAATCTAAACTCAACCCACAAAGCCCAGCACGTGCGGGGAGTCCCAGACGCCTGCCGGGAAAGCCGGCCTTGGTGCCGACGCCGGTCAGTAGCTCGGGCCAGGACAAGGCCCGCTTCTTGCAACGGAGAAAAACCTGCATTTCAGTCTGAGTCGCCAAATCCCCTGTGGACCCTGCCCACCCTGGGAGCTGAGAACGCAGGCCGCGGACATCGGGAGGACAAGGGGCCAGGGAACAAGGGAGCTGCTGCACCATCCCAGTTACAGCTCAGAGATGTTGGGATTCTGGTCAGGGTCCGCAGGAGAACGGCGTCTCCAGCGAAGCACGGGGAAGGCGCCGGCCTGGGCTGCAGACGTCAGGAGGGCCCCTCCCCAGAGCCGCCACTCGCACAGTGTCACCTTCCAAACAGAAGCCGAGCACCTACGGCATCCGGCGGTGATGAGGGCACGCCAAAGGAGCTGAGGGCGCCACGACATTCTCCAGAACGTGCTCACTTCCAGCAACTTGTCTCAAAGGCAGATCGTTTTCACCCTCACGGGGCACAGAAAAAGGAGTGAGTAAATCAGGTCTCGGTAAATTCAAATGTGCTGGATGTTTTGTCTCTGCTGATCCCACAGACCCGGCGCACCCTCCTCCGGTCTGCTGCTCCGAAGGGGAGGGCAGGGGCTCACGAGAAATCTCTTCTGCAGTAGCCAACGGACAGCCTCCCTCAAAAGAGAAGTTCAAATGAGGGGCGCCTGGGAGGCTCAGGGGGTTAAAGCCTCTGCCTTGGGCTCAGGTCATGACCTCGGGGTCCTGGGATCGAGCCCTGCATCGGGCCTCTCTGCTCAGCGCGGAGCCTGCTTCCTCCTCTCTGCCTGCCTCTCTGCCTACCTGTGATCTCCGTCTGTCAAATAAATAAGAAATTTTTAAAAATCTTAAAGAAAATAAAAAGAGAAATTCAAGTGACCACAGCATTTCCCTGCGCGAGGAATCTTTTGTGCTTTGCAAAACAGTCCCCCCACCCCACCAGCGAAGCCTTCGACCCCTTTGTCTGTGATCTACAAATCCCCAAGGTACAAGCTGAGGCTGAAAGTCCTTCTCCAGTGTAGTTTTAAACAGCGTAATTCCACACGGCAATAAAAAGCTTAAAGGATCTCCACCGGTCCTTTCAAGGGACAACAAAGGGAAAACCACATGAAGGGACTCCCGGCCCTTGAGCCCGTCATCGAAGTAAATAAGCAGTCTGCACACGTTCCACACGCAGCGTCACCTCTGTGTAAGTGACACCTCGGCTTAGGAGAACAGTCACCAGATGACAGACCCAT
>RCUC01053117.1:0-16574 GCA_003697995.1 Taxidea taxus jeffersonii | reverse complement strand
AGGACAAGCACTGAAAAGATTCCAGGCCACTCTAAGCATGACACTTTTATCATCATTTTCCCCTCAGCTTGCTTGGGACAATGCAGAAATGGCTGCTGGCATCAGAAAGGCAAAAGTGGGTGAGGAAATGCTGCCAGTCCACTCCCTGGCTGAAGCAGAGGATGCAGGGCCCTTTGGCTGAGCAGAGAATGCACCAGTAGCCCAAAAATATTGGCCAGTACACTTAGGATGCCCACAGCTCCTGGGCACTCTTAATTTTGGAATCTCCACTTCAGGATAACAAATGTATTAAAATCCACTCACATCCCCCATTAAAGAGAAATGTTGTCCATACATTCTTTTGGGAAATTCCTTCACCATTTTGCTTTTAAAACTATTTTTGTCTCAAGTACTTTCTTCCACTTAAAAATCTAATGACAAATTCATAATGATGATGCAAGCTCAGGAATTCTTACAAAATAAGAAGGTTGAGCATGCAATTCCTTTCAAGTATAGTGAATTTTTTTTTTTTACTAATATCGAATTTAACAATTAAACATTTGGTATAATGCGACATTTTAATGACATCCGTTAACAAATCTTGCTTTTGATCTTTGTTTTCTGTTTGTCCTTTGGATATAAATAATAATTTCCTGCTCCCACCCTTTACAAGGAACACTGAAAAGTTTAATGGATAAACAACAACACGAGGCTGTTCCTGTACAAAACTGTCTGTGGGATTGGATGAGAAAGATAGTTGCATGAAACCCAAAATGAGAGAATAGAACTCAACCACAAACCAAGGCTATGTAATCCTGGTGAGAGTTTTTCTCAAAAGGCTGACCCCTTCCTCTCCCTCCACTGGTCTTTGGTTACAGAAAACCCCATCTGAACTGTACCTTTCAAGGAAAAGCAGTTCACAGTCAAGATTGGAAGGGACTTTACCCACGTAGAGAATTTACCCATGTTGTATCAATACAAACAGAAGAAGGCTAGACAGAGCTGCCCCCCTTCAGCATGATGAAGGCCAGGAAGAGCTTGCAAATATATTGTAGAAAAAGAAGGCGATGAGGTTGATGATAATATGGGAGATAAAGGGGCACCACACACAAAAGAAAGACAACATCTAATCAAGATGAGCTCAGAGATGAGATGTTCAAACAACAGAATAAGAAAAAGAAGTTTGTAGAGTTAAAGAAACAAACCAAGGACAAAGACCCCAATTAAGACTAATTAATTATATTTTCTATAGCACAGATATATAAATACACATATAGATAGAAAATATAGATGTACATATCTGTGATATGTATTTCCCATGATACTGGATTTATTGATTTCTGTGACATAGAAAATATAACGAATTAGAAACAAGTTGTAGGGGTGCCTGGGTGGCTCAGTGGGTTAAAGAATCTGCCTTCAGCTCAGGTCATGGTCTCAGGGTCCTGGGATCGGCCCCGCATCGGGCTATCTGCTCGGCAGGGAGCCTGCTTCCTCCCTCTCTCTATGCCTACTTGTGATCTCTGTCTGTCAAATAAATAAATAAAATCTTAAAAAAAAAAAAAAGAAACAAGTTGTAACAGAGTTGACTACTTCAAAGTGAATTACTGGCATGTAGGAAAAGTCTAAAATAATCCTACTGAATGTGAACGGAGAAAAAATTACAATTTAAAAAGCAGTGGAAAGCGGGTTATACCATCTAACCTGAAGATGACTGGAGTCTCTGAAGTGAAGAATCCTGTATTAAAAAAGTATATACTGAAGTCCTAATAAAGAAAACATTCAAAGGATAAAGGAACTATTGAGCCTACTGACTGAAAGTCACATTATTTGCAAAGAAAGGCAGACAGAAAAATTGAACCTATGCCGTGGCCAGTCTAGCTAACAGATTCCAGGAAGCATTAAGAACTAAAAACATAGGATGACAGAATCAAGACAAAATATGTATATAATATTAATTACACTAACACATGTAAATAGAACAAGCCAATCTAGTAAAAGAACAAACCAATCTAGGAAAAGTTTCATTGATTGTGTCACAAAAACCAAATCCAAACATAATGCATACAAGCACAGCTTCTAAAACAGATAACAGAAATATCTAAACTAATAGGATAAATGAAAGCACCTTGTAGAAAGCCCACATCCAAGTTATAGAGGAATTCTACTATGTTTTTGGCTATACTTATAGAGTTTCATTTTTTTTACACCTACATTTTTTATTCATTTGGAACTTACTCCTATGTATATTGTGAGAAATGGAACTGGTTCCTGTCTCTTTACAAATGACTCTCCAGTTTTCCCCAATATAATGATATAAAAGGGTTATCTTTGCCCCAGGAACCACCATTGTTGTACACAGTTTCACCTATTTCTGGACTTTCTATTCTTACAATTGGTTTTTCTGTCTATTCGCACACCATTACTGTAGTTTTAAGTATCAAGGTGCTGTGATATGTTTAGATATCTGGAGGGCTAGCTCCCTCTCCTGATTATTCCTTTCAGGGCTTACCTGGTTATTTGTGCATGTTTGTTTTTTTTCCCCACAAACTCTGGTATCACCTTGTCCAGTTTTTACCAGGCTTTAGTCAGTTTTAAGTTTTAAGTAGTTTTTTAAAAAGATTTTGTTTATTTATTTGACAGACAGAGATCACAAGGAGGCAGAGAGGCAGGCGGAGAGAGGGAGAGGAAGCAGGCTCCCAGCTGAGCAGAGAGCCCGATGCGGGGCTCGATCCCAGGACCCTAAGATCATGACCTGAGCTGAAGGCAGAGGCTTAACCCACTGAGCCACCCAGGCGCCCCAAGTTTTAAGTAGTTTTACCAGGGAATTAATCAATTTTATAAGTTCATTTATAAAGAACTGACATCTTGATGGTGTCAAGAGTCCTATGCAAAAATGACGGTATCTTTCCATTTATTTAAGTCTACTTTTGTATCTTTCAAGAACGATCACAGTTTCGGAGTAGCCGGGTGGCACAGCCAGTTGAGAATCAACTCTTGCTTTTGACTCAGGTTGTGAACTCAGGGTGGTGAGATGGAGCCCCACATAGGCCTCCTTTAGCTCACCGTGGATTCCGCTTGAGTTCCTCTCTCCTCTCTCCCTCTGCCCCACCCCCGCTCATGAGATCTCTATCTCTAAAATAAATAAAATCTTTAAAACAAAAGAATGACTATAGTTTTTTATACAGTATTTGAACACTTCCTCTCAAATTTATTCCTAAAGCATCTCATTTTCCATCACTCTCATAAACAGGTTTTCTCTTTCATTTTATCTTCTAGCTGGTTATTTTCTGCACATGTAAGATCATTGATTCCCATAGATAACAAAGGACCTCAGAACACATACACTGAGATCTACCCTACTCTACCCTCATTATGGACCGTTGTGGACTGTTAATCATCATTGCTGAGTCCCCGTGAAGAAAGAGTTGCTGACTGCGGGAGAGCTCCAGGTTAGGGCACAGACCTGGCATTTGCTGGCTCTGCATTGGTTTATTTGCTCCAGATCAGATGAATCCCTACCATCTAGAGGAAGGCACATGTGGTGAAAGTAAGTCATGATCTTTTCTAATTCTATGCAATCTGACCTGCTTCTCAGAGGATGGGATGTCTGAGAATAGTTTTCTCAGTGCATCACCAGTAGAATGCCATTTGCATAAATTTGGCCTAGACTTTTTTCTATGGAACTCCTTTACATTTGAGTTTCAATGAGGTTTCCTGGATTGGCTTCCTACTGCTGGTGTTTACCACACAAATTTAGAGATTTAAAGCCCTACATATTTATTCTATATACAGGTTAGAAGTTTGGCATGGGGCTCATGAAGCCAAGCTCAAGGTGCCAGTAGGGCTGCATTCCTTCTTCAGGTTCTAGGAGAGAAACTTTTCCCTCCCTTTTTTAGATTCCCGCACCCAGCTCTGTTCCTCAGCTCATGGCCCCTTCTTTCTTCAGAGCTATTGCTTCAACCTTTGGTTCAGGCTTCACGTCTTTATCTTCTGACTCTGAAGCTTTAGACTCCCTGTGATAAGGACCTTGTGATTACATTGGGCTCACCCAGAGAACCCAGCATAATTCCCCCAAATCAAGATGTTTACTTTAATCCCATCTGCAAGGTCCCTTTTGTAATGTAAACAAACATAGGCACAGGCTCTAGGAATTTGAATGTGGATGTCTTTGGGGACCATTATTTTGTCTACCACATTTCTCACATTTTTTCCTATAATTTCATATTTGATGGAATATCTGGGAATAGATGCCTTCAGGAACAGAGTGTAGGAAAGAACCTTCACTCCAGAGTCTGATTGACCTGGATTTGATGCTTTATCTGGCTAGCTGGGTAACCTTCTGGAAGTAGGTTTTTTAGGCCTCATTTTCGTCATCTATAAAATCGAGGAGATAATAATAATGTGTACTTCTTAAGGTTGCTGCAAGAAATAAGTGAGCTGAAAATGTAAAACATTTAACCCTGTCTGGCCCACAGGAAGCACTCAACATCTGTTAGCTGGGGGTCTACTGCACTTCAATTAAAAAAAACCTAAAGGACTTTTCAGCGATGCTGCATGAATATACTACTTAACTTATGTGGGCATTCTTAGATTTTAAATAAGTAAACTAATCTTTCTGTAACCCAAATTGGCCCCTGGCCTTCCCAGCCCAAACAGGGCATGCCATCAAGGAAGCCATTTATCAATGTAGGCACATACACGTATCCCTCTGTGTCTCCAATCCCAGGAGTGTCATAAATTATTCCAGCAGAGTGGCAAAGAGTGGTGAGCTTGGCTCTCTTAAGTCAGCACATGAATAACTAACCTGGAGGGCTTTCCTTATTGACATTGCTATACTTGGTATTTCAAATATTTGTTATGCACTCCTGTTACTATACAAAGAATCATCTAATCCTCATATCTAATCATATTCTGGTTTGTTCTGGTCCCTGCCCACCTCCCAGTAACTATTGTCCTGGGGCAGCAGGCTATCAGAGAGAAATTCTTCTTACGCTGTGGTCCTAGCTTTTGTTACTGTGTTTTGCAAGCTGAACTTAAGTCTGCCTGCCAATGTACCTGCTTCTACATCTGCAATTATAATTGAATCCACACATTTAGATTTAATCATACAACCTCATATAATACATTGGTTGCCATAGTTTTCTGCTACTTTAAGCATATTTAATTTATAAGCTACTGTATTTCTAGTGACTATTTTTGGCAAAGGACTTTATTGGTATCTAATATACTCTCTTCCTTCCAATTGGACCTAGTTGATGTGTATGTACATTTGCAAACACATGCAAAAGAAACAAGTTAGTATGCTTTTGTCTTCATGGAACTTAAACTCTTCCTGGTTCAAAAAAAATTTTTTTAATTCAGTAAGAAAGTTAGAAGAGATGAGCCATAACCTAATCCCTTCTTGCCTTACATGGAAAACAAACTTGCCCAATATCCAGTTCTCAGTGATTTCAGAATTAAAAGTCTCTGAATTTTATTAATAGGGGTGACCCAGCTCTGCTGTTCTGGGCACCGTCAGAGTTATTTTAGATTCTTTGTAGGCATGTGTGTTTATCTTGATCAGCATTTGCCCTAGAATATTGTATTTGGTGAGATCTAAGTAATGGCATAAAAGTCAATGAAACAAATAGTTACTGAGAGCCTTTCCGTGGTACCATTATCCTCTAGTTTGCCTAGGGTTTCCCAAAAAAAATTCCTGACAGTTTTTCCATCCAGTTAGGTCAGCAGATGGCAAAGATGCCTGCTCAATGCAAAGGGACCCAGTTAGTTGGTAGATCGGACTGCTGTAGTAGCACAGCTAACTCTCTGGCTGCCTCCATCACCATCCTGAGCCACAGCCCTCTCTGTATATCTCATCCTCTTTTTCATTTCCCAAAAGCCATTCAAGTTAGTGTCTTAGGCCTGATTCTTGGGTGGACCCCATTTCTGCAGCCCTCCCCAATGCTAACCCAGTGTCCTCTCGCCCGGCCTGGCAGGGGACTCTCCTCCACTGGGACAGGAACTCCCAGCTCAGAGATGATATTACCTGCTCCTTTTCTCTCACTGCATTGCTTTGCATGCATCCAGTCAGTAAGTTTGGCAATGGCATTTATTTTGATGTCCCCAGAAACCTGATAAAACTCAGATAACATCCTATTCAGGCTGCAACCCAGGCTTTATTTTCAATGAGAATACAGGAACACTGCAGGCACTCTTACAGAAAGTGGGGGCTTAAAATGACCTCAGAGCCCCCAAAGCTCAATACAGGCCTGGATACATTCTGAATGTGAAATATTTAATTTTTATTTTGTTTTATTCTCTATTCTCTATCTTGACTAAAGGCAGCAAGACACAACATAGATCTAACCTTTTCATATGACTGTGTAGAGAAAACAAAGCATTTGTGCTAAATGCTAAAGATATTAGAAAAAATACAAAAATCAAGGCAAGTTATCTTCATATCTCATTTCAAGTGAAATGAAAAGTATAAAAGTTACTATGGATACCACTTATGTAGAAAGAGAAACAGAAGAGTCACATCATATATAAACTCAGAACACTGAGAGATGATAACCGTCACTTAAATGCAACAGCAAACATAATTAGGATGAGACTTCTGCGGGAAGCAAGAAAGTTGCTGATGGTATTAAAAATTCACAATCAACTGTTTGTTGCTTATGGGAGATAATTAAGATCCAGAGACCTAAAGATATTCAAAGTGGATATGTAGTCTAAAGTGGGGAGGGGGGTCAGTTACCACTCTGTGCCTGTAGTGATTTTGATGTTGTAGATGTGAGAGGAGATATAGTTTCATGTAGAGATCTAGCTGTTGACACAGAGAAGCCCATGCCTTTCTCTGAGAACCAATAAAGTCCATAGCAAAACACTTTTAAGGAGACAGTAATGGCTGAAGATGTGGTAAGGACTCACACTAGGTGTTTTTCCCTCACTGTCCCAGAAAGTGACACTGAGGACAACAGTGATGAATAACTGCCACCCCCCCCACCCCCTGCAGAGTTTGTTGTCAGGTAGGGTGATGCACCATCACTAGCAACCACTGTCCTAATCTGTGCATTTTGGGTTCATATATGTCGTTGGAAGCAGAGACCTGCTTGTAATTTTCCAGTGGTTCAGATTCCACGATTTTCTCTGATGGAGATGTTCAGTAGTCTGGATATATTTACCGAGCAAGGACACTCTGGCCTGCATGAGCAGTCTCAGGTGGCAAGATATACCCCCCACCCTGAAAACTTCCATCAGTTATGACCAAACAGTACTTTAAGGACTTCACAGGAAACACTGGAAAGTCTATTACTAATTTCAGTAACACTGACCACATTGTCAAAAAAAAAAGGATCATTTTCCACAGAGTCATAAATCACTATAAATATGTATAAATTATATATATACATATATATATAAAACTTCACTGTTTAAAAATTCATTTTCGTTTGACAAAACAATTAGCATTCTTTCTGAAGTTGAGATCAACATGTGAAAATGCTGTCTGATTCTGTAAACCAAGATGACAGATTGAATATACTGTGCATACCTCACAAAATCCTAAAAGGGAGAGAGGGCACATCACATGGAGTTGCTCAGAGTTTGTTTAGAATGGTCCGCCAGCCTCTATTGTAGTTGTAAGGTGGGGATTCCTTTTCAAAGGAATTAAAGGATGGCTTGCTGACATGGCTATCTTCTTCAATATTTTAATTGGAGATGCTTTCTTATAGGTCTAGACAGGTAACTATGTCTTCATTGTCTACCAAAACCAGTTTTGCTTTAGTGCACCTAGGATGTTGATGATGTGTCTTTGACTCAATAAAAGGGTCTAAAAATGAGAATGGGAAAAATGAAACCATTTGCAAATGGTTAACAAAAATACTTTATCCAACTGCCAACCTCTCACTTAGCACTAAGCACTTGTACCACAGAGGCTTTGCTCATTCTTTCTTTTTCCAGCATTCTTTCCCAAGGTTTGCACAGGCTCTGTAACGTGTTTTCTGCATGCCTGCACAGGCCCCTGTGTGGGCTAGCATGAGGAATTTAGGGTTTGGGTACAGAGTGGACAAGTTCCACATGCCCCTCAGCTGAGTGAGACCCAATGTGATGGTTTGTCATTTTTGCACATGTTGAACATCCAGAGCATTTATGGCGGTAGAAATCTTGGTACCTGTGCAAATGTAGTATCTTAGCAATTCCATAATGAAATTCACATGGAATCTCCCAACCCAGCCAGATTTGTGTCAGCTTTCTTAACATGTTCCAGTTGCATGAAATACTAATTAAAGGCACTCATTGTTAACTGATATAAATAGTCCCCACTTAGCCCATTATAGGTATGGGCCGTAAAACAAACAATTACGTGACAGATGATACATGTGAACATAGAGAAATTCTATAATGACATTTCTGTAACTCTGTAACCTCTTCAACCACCATATGTTCTACATTAGGAGCTAAAAGTGGTGCTGATTGCGAAGGTGACACTCCCTCCCGCGTGTGACTTTTCTTCTAAGAATAGAAAGCACCTCTGAAGGATTTACATTACAAATGGAGTTGAGGCAATGAAATCATTAATGGGAGTTGGTTTTTAACTGTTCCGTGTGTTTGGGATTCTGCACCCCAGTGCCAAACAATGGCATCAGGCTACCTACAAATTCTCTAATCTGAGAAGAGGGAAATCAAGGGAAGCAACTGTGTGCAATGGAGCACCTCTATCTTCAGAAGTTGCTAATCTGTCCCTATACACACATGTTTAAAAGAGATTTTGACACAGTGAAAAGTTAAGTTTGAAAGGTGTTATTTTTCTCCAAGAGATAAGTCAATTGCATGTCAAAATAATCAATGAATATGATCATTGATGAATTGCCATGTGTATAGCAGTCCTGGCAATCAAATAAATACACAAATTAATTAAACTATGCAATGGAAAACCATCTCCTACTTTCTTGTCTCTTCTTCTTCTAACACAGATTATAGGTATTTCTTCTGAAATACTGAATAAAGAAAGATTGCGTGACAGCTGAGTCCATCAAACAAGAGAAACTGAAATACACATTTAAGTGGAACAACCAATTTAAGAGATTGTGAACAATCTACAGAATTACAAATTGTTCATGTACAAATGGCACATGACCTCCACATATTCAAATTTTCATAATTCACAACTTTTCATTAAAAAAGTCATTTTTTTCCAGAAGTACTAAATTCATTACCATGAACTTCTATTTCCTGGCCTCTTATTTTCCAGTTTTTAATGTTAAGGGCTTTATTGGGTTTATCTTGTTTATTGTTTAAAAGTCCATAGGGCAGGGGCACCTGGATGGCTCAGGGGGTTAATCCTCTGCTTTCAGCTCAGGTCATGGTCTCAGGGCCCTGGGATCGAGCCCCGAATCGGGCTCTCTGCTCAGCGGGAGCCTGCTTCTCCCCTCTCTCTGCCTGCTTCTCTGCCTGCTTGTGATCTCTCTCGCTGTCAAATAAATAAATAAAATCTTAAAAAAAAAAGTCCATAGGGCAGGCCTTATTATTATTCACATTTGATAGAAAAAGTAACTTAGGCATAGAGAGAGTAAGAAATCTGCTCAAACTTTTGAGCTACTATGATCTCAGCTTTGTAATGAATGTTGGGGATCCAAAGGTAACAAGATAGGAATGGCCCCATCCTCATAGAATTTACAGTCCAGTGAAGGAGGTAAATGTGAAATCATTAGTAATAACTAATTAAATGAAACTATGCAAAGTGCCATGGGAGGGAAATTGAGAGACCTCTGAGAACATATACAAAGAGAGGTATATCCCAGTTTTGTGGGTCAAAAAGGACTTGCCTAAAGAAGTATCCTGAAGTATGAATAAGATCCAAGCAGGCAAATTGGGGGTAAAAGAGTTTCCCAGACAGAAATGATGCCTTGTGTCCTGAGAGTGGAAGGAGATAAGAGTATTTGCAAAAAAGAGAGGAAGCCAGAGAGCCTGGAAAAGAATAAACAGGAAGAGACCGGAGCAAGGGGAGGTAGGGGGTCGGGTGGAAGCCTGGCCAGGTCATTATGGGTTCTGCAGGACTTCACCAAGTTTTGTAGACTTGATCTTAAGAGCGACTGGGAACCACTGAAGCAGAATTGTTGCAGATAAATTTGCATTTTAAAATATCCCCTAATCAGCATGAGGAAACAGGCAAGTCTACAACACAGAACATTACACTACACAACTGGCCTATTTTCCCTAGAAATTCAATGTTATTTTTTCTTGACTGGATTATTTGTTTTTTGGGTGTTGAGTTTGAGAAATTCTTTATAGATCTTGGATTCCAGCCCTTTATCTGTAATGTCATTTGCAAATATCTTCTTCCATTCCATAGGTTGTCTCTTAGTTTTGTTGACTGTTTCCTTTGTTGTACAGAAGATTTTTACCTTGATGAAGTCCCAAAACTTCATTTTTGCTTTTGTTTTCCTTGCCTTTAGAGATATGTCTTGAAAGAAGTTGCTGGCCAGTGTCGAAGAGGTTACTGCCTATGTTCTCCTCTAGGATTTTGATGGATTCCTCTCACATTTAGGTCTTTCATCCTTTTGAGTTTATCTTTGTGTATGGTATAAAGAGTGTTCACTCATCTGTGGAACCTAAGAAATAGTGCAGAGGACCATAGGGGAAGGGAGGGAAAACTGAATGAGAAGAAATCAGAGAGGGAGATGACAAACCATGAGAAACTCTGGACTCCAGGAAGGAAAATGAGGGTTACAGAAGGGAAGGGGGTGGGAGGATAGGGTAACCGGGTGATGGGTATTAAGGAGGGCACGTGTTGTGGTAAGCACTGGGTGTTATATGAACTAATGAATCGTTGAACACTACATCAAAAACTAATGATGTACTATATGTTGGCTTATTGAACATAATAATAAAAACAGAAAGAAAAAATAAAAATTTCATGAATATAAGAAAAAAGAAAGAGAAGAAGGAAGGAGGGAGGGAGAGAAGGAAGGGAGAAAGAGAAAGAAACTTAATGTCACCAAAAAGGTGTATGTGGGGATGGGGATGAGAGAGGATTTTTTAAAAATGTTAAGAGATTCAACAATCAAATGCAAAGAATGATCCTTGATTTGTTCTGGCTTCATATGGAATGACAATAAAAGAAAATTTAGAGACACTATGGGAAAATTTTATTACAGATTAGTTACTAAATTATAGTATGGTATTATTTTTAATTTTCTTAGGTATAAAAATAGTGTTGTAATTTTTTTTAGCCTGTAATAGCCTGTAATTTTTTTTTCTGAACCATTTCAAAGTAACACACATGTACATCTATGTAGTACATCAAGGCACATCTATATGGTTTTTATTTTATTATTATATCTGATTTTATGAATCTTCTAGTAATAGTAATACAAAGTCAAAGAAAACAGTCAGGGTTCTGGGGAAACAGTGGTTGCGGTTGGGTGGCAAGAGTAAACACAGAGATATGGACTAGTAGACTATACAGGAACATGGGTAAAGGAAGAAAGAAGCTTGGCTAAAGGATTTGTACCATAGAGGGAGATACATGGATGTATATGAAAGATAATTAGAAAGCAGAATCAACAGCATTTGGTACATTGATTAGTTACGGAGGAAAAGGGAAGTGTCGAGGTACTACTAGGTTTTTATATAAACATCTAAGTGGACAGTTGTACCATTTACTGAAACAGGAAATAGTAGCAGAGGAGCAGGTGTGTGGGATAAAGACGACAAGCTCAATTTAGGATATTTTGATATTTGATATTTGGAGACACCAAGAAGGAGATGCCAAGGTGTTAAATACACTTGCAGGTCCAGGCCACAGTAGTGAACACACACACAGACACACACACACACACACACACACATACACACATACATGCACACACCACACTCTGCTCAGCTGTGTTCTTTTTTTCCAGCTGTGTTCTGGAGTCCCAGATCAAACAGAGAAGTCTGGACTCAGCAGTGGCAGAAGTCTTGCCAGCAGGAATAACAAAAGAAATAATGCCCCCCAAAACAGGATATTGTGAAAATGTTTAAGGAATTTGTTTGTGGAAGTTAAGCATTATAGAGAGGGAAGTAAAGAAAGGAGAGGTCTACGTATGGGAGAAAGTAAATTATTCAGTAGTTTGGAGGACATGTTATAATTGAATAATAGGAGAAGTGTTATAAGTTGAAGAGACAAGATTGAAATAATACAAGATAGTGTACGGAGAGGAAAAAATTTTGAGAGAGTTTTAATGGAGATGGTAAGTCTCAAAGGATGACTATGGAATCAGTAATACAGGAGGGTTGGATTAAAAAGGAGGCCACTGTTTAGTTAGGATTAGTTTGGGGTGTTTATCATAGAGAGACCTATAATGCCAGTGGCTCAAAAAAATTAAAAGATGATTTCTCACTCTTGTAAATGAAGTTCATCATTAGGCAGTCCAGGGAAACTATAACTGGGGTTCTGGGCTCCTGCCTTACTGTAATAGAATCCTATTGCTGCCTTAGCAAGGTACAAAAAACTTAGTGGCATAAAACAATACAATTATTATCTTAAAGTTTCATTGGTTAGAAGTCCAACAAGGTCTCACTGGGATAAAATCAAGGTGTTAGTAGGGCTGTGTTCCTTTCCAAAGAATCTAGAGAAGATCTAGGGAAGATTTCATTTCCTTGCCTTTTCCAAGCTTCCAGAGGCCATCTGTATTTCTCAGTTCATTCTCCTTTTCCTCTACTGTCAAAGCCAGCAATGGTGGGTTGATTACTTCTCATGTCTCATCACTCTAATCGCCTCTGCTGCCTTCCTCTTCCATGTTTAGGGATCCTTGTGATTACACTGGACCCACTCAAATGATCTAGGATAATTCCCATTTCAAGGTAATAAATCACATCTGCAAAATCTCCTTTGCTGTATAAGGTAATTTATACACAGGTTGCAAGGATATGGGTATTATTTGGGGGTTAGGAGGACACTACTTTGCCTATCACACTTAAAATTTCCCAAGCTCATCATATGATTTCTATTCTCAGAGGCACTTAAAATGCAACATAGGGGGCCTGCACTTTAAGGTTAGGATGTAAAAAGTAGTGGTAGATCTTTGCTCACCTCACAAAAGTGAGAAAAAATGGATAAATTACAAAAACAATATTATTAAAAGACACAAGAGAGCTGTGAAAGCAAAGAGGTTTAAAAAAATTAAATTCCAGTGAGGGCTTCCTAGGTAAGAAGAGATTGGGGGATGTTTTCCACCTTGGGAGAATTTACTGAGTCTGAGTACAGGGTGAAGATCAGGCAGAAGAATTCTACTAGATAAAGAGAGAAACCAGCAGAGCTTCTCATATCTGCATGGGCTGGAAGGGTAAATTAGAATCTGGAGAAGTTTTGAACATATGGCTACTTTTGCCCATGAAACTAAGTGCTAGGCTAATGAGGAAGGACTGGACTGAAAAAGCAGAATAAGATTTCCTATTATCTCTCAAGGCTTAGACTCCCAAATTATGGGGGACACCTGAAATAAACTCTGGCAGGTCTAACACTCATGAAATTTGAAATGAAAAATGAATTGATTCTAATTAAAACTCTAACCCAGCACTGACTCAGTTCAATTATTAATTGAATGAAGATGATCAGTCCCTCACTCTGTCTTCCTAACAAGTGAGTAAGCCTTCTCTGAGACTATATAACATTAACTTGCTCTCCATGGTTGTTTCATATACATGTCCAATATGTAATTAAAAATTGAGAGATGTGAAGGATAATAATGTGATAGATAAAAATGTGACTGATGATCAAGGGAAAAAATAGACAACAGAAGCTTACCCACAACGGACTCACTTGTTGGAATTAGCAGAGATGGATTTAAAAAATAATTGCTATAAATATGCTAACTAAATTAGAAGAAAAGACTGACAAATATAAAAGAAAATCAGAGAATTTCAATAGATCATGAATTAAAATCTATAAAGGGCACCAAAATGGACATTGTAAACTTGGAACATGTGATCTGATTTTATAATCTCATTGGATGAGTTTCAGAGCATACCCGATTGAGGAGAGGACAGAATTCGGGGATGAAAGGACAGGTCAATAGAAATTACAAAAATTGAAATACAGAGGAAAAAATGAATTAGAAAGAAAAACAAAATCGAGCTTGAGAGATGTGTAGAACACCGCCAAATGTTCTAACATGCATGTGACTGGAATGCTTGAAAGAGGGTAGATTAGGGATAGAGAAAAAAGGATAATGGCCAGTTATTTTACATAACTGATGCAGGATATAATCCACAGAAGAAACTGTTGCAAACTAAAGATACAGAGAAAATTATAAAAGCCACCAGAGGGGAGGATAAAAAAGACAAATTACATTCAATGGAGCAATGATACCAATTACTGTAGACCTTTGGTCAAAAACTATGGAAGTCAGCAGACAGTGAAATAACACATTTAAAGAGCTAAAAGACTGCCGGCCTAGAATTCAAGTTAGCAGGAAAAATACTTCAAAAATAAATGAGAAATCAGATATTTTCGGACAAACAGAAGTTGACAAAATTTTCTGCCAGTAGACCCAAAGTACAAGGCATTAAAGAAAGCTCTTAAAACAGAGGGAAAATGATCCCACAAGGCAGCAAAGAATGTAAAGGAGCAATGAGAAGCTCCAGAAGGTGTACATCTGTGGGTATAAAGGACTCTCAATTCTTATTGCAACATTATTAAAAACATCTTGTGGTTTTAAAATTATATGTATAAATATAATATATAACCACAATAGGACAAAAATAAAGAAAAGGGTAAATACAGTTACATTGTTGCAAAGTTTTTGTGTTGTTTATGAAGAATAAAGAACTAATTTAAATTATAATGTATGAAGGATGCAAGTTATTACCTCAGAAGTTGATATTAAAATAATACAATAATATAATGAAAAATATTAACATAGGAAATAAAGTAGAACATACCAGGAAAAGAAGAACAAAGAAGAGATGGAAAAAGAAAATAAAAAACAATATGATATATATAAATACAAATATATTGGTAATTACATTAAAAGTCAATCTATGAAATAGTCCAATTTAATGGCAGTATTGTCATACTGAATAAAAATCTAAAAGACTGAACCATATCCTGTTTACAGGAGACATACTTTAGATATAAGAATAGACATAGATTGCACATAGAGGAATGGAAAGAAATGGTCTCTGCAAACACTAGCCAAAAAAAAGCTAGAGTAACTAAAATAATTTAAAGGTAAGAAACATTAATAGGGATACAAATGCTTTTTTCATAATGATAAAAGGAGGCAATTTATGACACACATCTAACTATTCTAAATATATATTTATTTAACCTATGGCTTCAAAATATATGACAAAATTGTCACAATAAAAAAAGAAAATTCATAATTGCAATTTTAGATGTAAACGTACTTCTCAAAGTAAATGATAGACTATATCCTCAAAAATAAGTGAGGATATGGAAGACTTGAACAACATCAGTAATCAATATGATTACATTTATAGACATTGCACTCAAGAAATACAAAATAAACATTTTCTAAACTATGCGACCCTCACCACGAAATACACAGTATGCTCTCTAACACTGAAATTAAAATAGAAATGAATAATCATAAAAAAATCTAGAAAACACACAAATGTTTGGAAAGTAATTAACACAATTCTAAATAGTCCATGTGTTGAGCAAGAAATCACAAAGATCAGAAAATTTTGACATAATAATGTTGAAAATACAATAAATTTAAATTTATGAGAGGTACCAATGGTAGTGCTGAGGAAAATTTTTAGCTTTAATGCACACATTAGAAAAGAAGACAGTCTTACAATTAATGATCTAAAATTTCACCTTAGGAAGCCAGAAAACATGAACAAATTCAATCCTCCAAAAACATAAAAAATTAAATGAGTAGAAATCAAAGAAACAGAAAGTAACAAGGGAGAAAAATCAACAAGTCAAGAAACTGAATCTTTTTAAAAAAAATTGATAACATTGAGAAAAACCCAAGGAAGACTAGTCTAAAAAAGAAAAATGCAAATACTCTGGCAGAAACAAAAAGAGGGAGATTACCACAAATCCTAATTATTAAAAGGATAATCAGAAGATATTATGAAAAACCTAAGTGTAAAATAGCTTCAAAACCCCCAAACGTCATTAGCTCATTCTAGGATAGCAGAAGCAGGAAGGGAAGAGGGTGGGTTCCTCTGTGTCATGAAGACTTTTCTGGCTGACCCACATACACTTCTGCTCACCCCTTTCTGGCCAGAACGTAGCCAAATGGCACTTGTTCTCTGCTCCTCTTCAAAGAAATAGAGAGGATGCCCTGATCCCACATGGCCTGTAACTAGATGGGTAAATCATTAGCAAACCCAAAGGATTCTCACATCTCACACCAAACCATATCTTTCCACTTAGTCTTTACTAGGTTTACAGGCAATGTTTTGTTTCTATAGCCACTGATTCTTTTGTTTCATTTGTTTTCTTCATTCTCTTGCTTCATTTTGAATCCAGATATGGAAGAAGGTTGTCTATTAGTTGACACATACAGACTCAACATCTGTATTCCAGAGAATAGATTCAGATATCATTTGCTCTGAGTCTCTCATACAGAAGGGAAACTGGCCCTCAG
>RCUC01053104.1:0-10776 GCA_003697995.1 Taxidea taxus jeffersonii | reverse complement strand
TTAAGCCTTTGGGGAAAGAGGAAGAAAAAAAATGTTTCTTTGAACCCAAAACTTGTGAACTCCGCTGTTAATATACTCAGTGGTGTCACTTTCTGTATCAGAACAATTGCACTGTCAATTCGTGAAAGAATACACTCATTTCATAGCTCCTAAGGGTTCATATAAATTGCCTATGGGGTGAGGCAGTGTGTCTACTTCAGAACACAACTAGGAAAATTTCAACTCTGCCTTGAAAATGTAAAAAGCCAAATAATTATCTTCAAACTGATAAAACTACAGACTGCAGACAGCGATGAATATTCTAAGCACCTTAAATCAGCCTATTATAGGGAAATAAGAAGGTCTACTTGTTTCACTTTAATGTTACTGAAAAGCAGCATTAAATTACTAGGTTATAAGCATGGAATAAAGCTATTCAGCAAAACTCACTATGTGTGCCCATAAAAGAAGAAAAAAAAATTGTGTTTCTGCACTTTTTTAACAGAAAGTTTCCCTACAAAAACAATAGGGTAACATGGTATTATATGATCTTAAATGTGTAACTAAAATGCAACATAATGAAAACATTAAGGTTCCTGATATGTGCCTGAGCTGGGACTGCAAAACTAGACTATCCGAATGTTTTCTAATATCTAAATGGGGGAGTGCATCATATCAGAACATAGCCTGTACACGGAAAAATAATATCAAATGACAATTTTTGGCAACCAAGTATGTGTCACCATTGCTGATTTCTTACCCAATTCTTGTTTTATTCTGTTACATAAATTCACACCATGGAAGTGATTCATCACTGATTTTAGCTCGAATATGCAAAAAAGGATAAAAGAATTCTATGGAAACTAATAATGTCTCTTCTCCCCTGGAGGTAAAAAAAAATCCCTTTTGTTTAAAGCACTAATGGGGCCTAGAATAAACCTGCTAATTGAGCTAGACATTTGCATTGATACTGCCTCTAATGCTATATGTGGGCAAAGAATTTTATTTTTCGGATACCTGTAGCCAGTTTGTGGAGCAGAGACATGAGGGAAAGCAAAGCAAAATACCTGTACTGGCTTCAACATGTTTTCTAGGGCTTTCTTGCTAGCAAATCACTGTGACTACAATGAATTTTGTTTTCTTTAATACCCAATCCCAATTGTATAGGACCAACTGTGCCATTATTACCTAGATTCCTATTACTAAGGCAGATATTTGGGAAATCACTTAAAACTAGTAAGTTAGAATGGGATCTGCATTTTTAAGAAGCTCCCTAGCTAAAGTCTAAGCACACAAAATAGAACTTTGTGCTTCCTACTATGATATACCAAGTTCAACCCAGATTAGGTATCTTAAAACATCTCATTACATTTGTGTCTTTAGGGTAAATACCCAGTAGTGCAATTGCTGGGTCATAAGGTAGCTCTATTTTCAATTTTTTGAGGAAACTCCATGCTGTTTTCCAGAGTGGTTGCACCAGCTTGCATTCCCACCAACAGTGTACCCGAATGTTTATAGTAGCAATGTCCACAATAGCCAAGTTATGGAAAGAACCTAGATGTCCATCAACAGATGAATGGATAAAGAAGAGGTGGTATATATATACAATGGAATACTATGCAGCCATCAAAAGAAATGAAATCTTGCCATTTGCGATGACATGGATGGAACTAGAGCATATTATGCTTAGCAAAATAAGTCAACTGGAAAAAGACAACTATCACATGATCTCCCTGATATGAGGAAGTGGAGATGCAATGGGGGTGGGGGTTAAGGTGGTAGGAAAAGAAAAAATGAAACAAGATGGGATCGGGAGGGAGACAAACCAAAAGAGACTCTTAATGTCATAAAACAAACTGAGGGGGGTGGGGGGGGAGGGGTTGGAAGAGGGTGGGGGGGTTACATTATATGTTTAAATAAAAAAAAATTAAAAAATTAAAAAAAAATCTCATTACAGAACGTATGAAAATGCCCATGAGGTAAAGAATCTTTGGAACATCCATTTAGCTGCAAGGATGAGAAGTGAAGCAGTGACTTACTGAACAAGTATCCACTGAAGACTTCAGCCCGCCACATGCATGTTCTGAAATATAAATCACTAGAATGTCCTTTCAAGGGCAGCCCTGTCTGGTTAGAGATGGACTTGACACCAACAGCAAGAACCTTGCTCTTCGCAGAGGTAAGTACACAGAGGAACAAACACTCAACCTAGAGATGGACGAGATGTGTTGAAAGAGCAGCAGTTGGCCAGTCAGATAGAGGGTGGTGTGTGGGGGGTGAAGAGGGAGATTCTGTTCAGACACAGGGATCAACAAAGGAAAAACACGATGCATGAGAACATCTACTTCAAAACATAGCAAGATTTCTTCCCTTTGGGGGGAAAACTGAGGACTACAGAGATAAAGGTAGCCTAAGTGTCTAAAACGTTTTAGGTAACTGAATGACCTACTTGAAGGTTACATGTGTCACTCAAACTCAAGTGAAGACTGTGTAGAATCCATGCTTGGCAAGAACTGTATTAGAACAAACTCTCCTTATGAGTCAAAATAAGTAAAAACTAAATCCAGGAATTACTAGATAGAAACTTCTCAGAAATCTATTTTTGTCTCCTTTTCAATTCTTGCAAACTCTGAAATTATTCTGGAACTTCTACTTAGTTGGACTTGAAACACAAACCAACATGATAAAAAAGCATGTATAAAGAAGTACAGTTATAGGGGCACCTGGGTGGCTCAGTGGGTTAAGCCTCTGCCTTCCGCTCAGGTCATGATCTCAGGGTTCTGGGATCAAGCCCCACATCGGGCTCTCTGCTCAGCAGAGAGCCTGCTTCCTCCTTTCTCTCTGCCTGTCTCTTTGCCTACTTGTGATCTCTGTCTGTCAAATAAATAAATAAACTCTTAAAAAAAGAAAAAAGAAGTACAGTTACCATCATATCTGATGGTATAGGATTGAAGGCTTTTCCCTAATGTCAGGAATATGACAAGGATATCCATTCTTACCTAACAGTCTTAGTATTGTACCAAAATGTGTTGTACTGCAATAATGAAAGAACAAGAAATAAAAAGGATACAGTTCGGAGAGGAAGAAACAAACTACCCCTATTTGCAGATGACATGTCTAAATGGAAAATGAGAAGGAAACTATCAAAAACAAAACAAAACAAAATCACAACTTCTCAGTATAAGTAAGTGAGTTAAATAACATAGAAGATATGATTTCTAGACACTAACACTGAACATGTAGAAACCAAAATTACAAATGCAAAACTGCCTACAACCATTCCAAAAAAAATGAAATATTTAGGTACACAGAGAATGAAATATATGCCAAGCGTGACAAGATACTGACAGAAAACAATCAAATGTAAGCAAATGGAGAGCCATACTGTGTTTATGGACCGGAAGACTCAACATAGTAGGAACTCTCTGCAGACTGATATGTAGGCTTAATGCAACTACTAACTAAAATTCCAGAACACTTAAAAAATTTGTTCTACCTTCATTTTTGTATGTAAAAGCACAGGCCTTTAGAATAGCTAAGACCATCTTTACTAAGAAGACTAAAGTGGAAATAATCACTCTACCTAATACTAAAGCTTATTTTATAGATACAATGATCAAGCCAGTGTGGTATTGGTGAAGGGCTAGATACATAGATCCATGGAACAAAATAGCCTAGAAATAGACTCATGTAAATATGCTCAACTTAAATTTTTTTTTTTTAAAGATTTTATTTATTTATTTGTTAGAGAGAGAGAGGGAGCACAGGCAGACAGAGTGGTAGGCAGAGGCAGAGGGAGAAGCAGGCTCCCTGCCAAGCAAGGAGCCGGATGTGGGACTCGATCCCAGGACGCTGGGATCATGACCTGAGCCGAAGGCAGCTGCTTAACCAACTGAGCCACCCAGGCGTCCCTCAACTTAAATTTTTAAATTTAATTTCATTTTTATTTAAATTCAATTATCATACAATGTATTATTAGTTTCAGAGGTGGAGTTTAGTGATTCATCAGCTGCATATAAGACCCAGAGCTCATTATATCATGTGCCCTCCTTAATACCCATCACCCAGTTACCCCATGCCCCCGACCTCCCCTCCAGCAAAGAAAAGAGAGAAAATGACCTAAACCTCACTCATAAATAGAAATGCACTCAAAATGAATCAGAAACTTAAATATTAAAAAAAAAAGAAAACTATAGAACTTTCAGAGAAATATAAAGGAGAGCATCTTTGGGATCTAGGGTGAAGCAAAGAGTTTTTGATAACAAAAGATTTGACAACAAGTACCTGAATCATTAAGAGAAGACTAATAAACTGGACTTGATCAGAGTTAAAAACTTTTGCCTTATGAAAGCCCATGTGAAGAGAATGAAAAGACCAGCTGCACACCGGGAAAAAAATGTTTGCAAACCACTTACTGAGTAAATGAATAGTATCTAGAATACTTTGAGCCCCCTCAAAACTCAATAATAAAAAATTAAACTATTCAGTTAGAAAATGGGCAGCAACCTGAACAGACACTTCCCTGGAGAGGATATACAGATGGCAAATAACAATGTGAAATGTTCAGCATCATTAGCCATCAGGGAAATACAAAGTAAATCCCTAATGAGATAGCACAGCATGCATATCTGAATGGCTAAAAAGAATAGATGGTGACAACACTAGACCTTGCAAGGATGTGGGGAAACTGGATCATTCCTACTTTGCTGGTAGGAATGCAAAAGTGTACAGCCCCTCTGGAAAACAGTTGTGTGATGACCATATCACTCATTTATCCCAGAAAAAATGAAAACATGCCTTCACATAAAATTATGTACATGAAAGTTCACACAGCTTTATTTGCAATAACCCTGGACTAGAAATAACCCAGATGTCCTGCAATAAGTCAACGGTTAAGCTAACAGTGGGATGTAGGCATTATGGACTACTATGCAGCAATAAAAAGCAATGAACTACTGATATACCTCTCAACTTGGATGGATCTTCAGAGAATTACACTGCATGAAAAAAAAAATTCTGAATGGTTACATGCTGTATAATTCCCTTTATATAATATTTTAAAAATTAAAAATAATTAGAAATAGAGAACACGTTGCCAGTGTTTAGAGAGGTGGGAGCAGAGGTATAGGTGTGGTTATAAAAGGGTACTGTCGGGGATACTGATGGTAGTGGGGGATACACAAACTACATATGTGATAAAATTGTATAGAGTGCATGCACGCCCACGCTCACGTGCGCGCACACACACACAAGTACAGGTAAAACTGGGGAAATGGAGTGAAAAACAAAGAAAAACTCCAGATCTCCATACTTCCTTTTCTTTTGTTTACTCTTTCTCTATTTCATCCACAGTCTAGAATGCTGTACTATGATATTCCAAAGCTCCAAGCTACACCATGGGGCCAGTATCTCCAAGGCTGGCATCAAAGGGAAGTGTGTAGAGGCAGGAAAGAAGTACACTCCTCATTCATACTGCTTTCCCTGGGAAAATGCACATGGATCATTCCTAGCATATAAAATAGTCTGCCTTGATGCCTGTCTGTTGGTTTTCTGGATTGAGCAGGTTTTCCATGGGCTTCTCAAGGACGTTCCTTTTAGGTTCATCTCCCTAGGCTGTGGAGAGGTAGCCAAGACCATAAGAAATTAGTGATGCATACAAAAAAAGGACTGGGGTGACTCTGGTTTCTTGATACTCATGTGCCCAATCTGGAATCTGATTCCACTATCTACTGATTGCTGGTACTGGTTTCTCCATGTAGATTAATCAGGTAATCATCTAACAAGCAGCATATGTGAAATGTTATTGAATATAACTGAGGACCAGAATAAAAGTCTACCTCTGCAGGACTTAAAATTAGCCAAAGAAGGGCTATCATTTCCCACCAATGTCAGTTTGGGACATTGTGTAAAGCCAAATTAAATGAGTTTTCTTTATACACAGTAAGGCAGAGACCTTAACATAAAGTAGGCACTGATGAGGTCTCATAATGTTGGATGGGTATTACGAGTATCCTGAACATATCTGACCAAAGCATTCTGTGTAGACATTTTATGGGAAATGCTGGCAAAGGCCATATGTTGAATTAGGTACACATATGTGCAATTGGGTAGGTCATAAATACAAAAAAAGAATGACAATAAAAGACTGCAAAATAAAACCATTTTTTCCCTAAGAGGATTAAAATGAAGCATAAAAGTGGCAATATGTTGGAAATTTTGACCAGCTGACTGAATGGTCCTAAAGCTTAAAAATTTAGAGCTCTGGGGTTGCCTGGGTGGCTCAGTGGGTTGAAGCCTCTGCCTTCAGCTCAGGTCATGATCCCAGGGTCCTGGGATCGAGCCCCGCATTGGGCTCTCTGCTCCGCGGAGAACCTGCTTCCTCCTCTCTCTCTGCCTGCCTCTCTGCCTACTTGTGATCTATGTCTGTCAAATAAATAAATAAAATCTTTAAAAAAAAATTTAGAGCTCTGCCTCCAAATTCCTTGTTATCATTTGCAATTAGAGCATGAAGGACTATTGAAATCATTATCGCTGAAAACTGCATGTGAACTTTACTACTTGTGTTAACACAATTCTACATGATGCTATGAGGTGAAGTGTCACCTCAATTAAAATGCAAAATATTACCTGGTAGTGATAGATAAATAAACTGTCAAAGGAACACAGATATAGGCAGTGTGACAGTCTTCCATGCGTCATACTTTAAATGTCTTTAATGTTTCATGTTGAAATACTTAGTGGTTTGTAGTTACCAAATTCAATCATCGCCCGGAACAGTGTAAATGACAAGACTGACTGTGATAGCTTTTAGTAAAAGAAAGCTGTGCACTCCTATACAAAAGCTAAGAAAACACTCAATGAACACATCCAGAACGGCAATAAAAATCAAGATCGCAGTTCCATTACAGTTTTCATCCTCATCTCCACGGTACCAGGTGTTATAAATAAAAGAATCCCACGCAATGATTCAGCTTCTACTACAAGTGGTAGAACTTCAATTAGTTGGAAAAATCACGTTACAGCATGCACCACTATAAAAAGAAAACAAACCAACAAACTGTGTTACCATGAATGACCATGAGTTTTCTTCCCTTTTCCTGACACACACAGAAGCCTCTGGAAGATCTCCCAAATCTGAATACTAAGACATCACCAACTGACTCTCCATCATCTTCAGTATCAGCAAGTCCAAAACATAACCATTATTTTCTGCTCTGTATCCCAACCCCCAAATTCAAAGTGTCTCCTCTTATTTTGTTCCCTTTCTTATTTCATATATCAGCCCAGTTCTCAAAACATTTAATCAAGTCTGAAGTCTCTAAGGGAAAATGCTACTGTGGCAACATGTGTGTCTTTGGAGGAAAAACAAAAAATGTTGCATTATGTAAAAACAATGGCTTGTTCAACAAAGGTCACTAGTGTTTTAGTTTTGTTTCTGCAAAAGCAGAGCCTCAGGTGATCGAGTGTGCGTGGGAGATGGTCTCAGGAGGTAGGAGGGAAGGAGTGAGGACAGTAAGAAGCTGCTACTGGAGTCCAGGAGGGCTTGACTATACAGAAACTTCCAACAAGCTTACAAATGCTGTGCAGAATTGTCATTTTCCAAGATGGGAGTCTGGGGCATTTATACACAGGCTCCCAGCTGCAACAGTGGAGGGTTTTCGCTGAGGGCAATAATTCCTCCCTACTCATCAGACCTTTCACTGTGAACTTGCAAGGAACTGTCTACCCTCATGCAAATATCCTGCAAATAAATTAAGGTGGGCATAGGGGATGTCACACTGGGTCCCCAAAATGTCTATTGCAAACAGATTTCTTGTTTTAAACCTGACCTTTCAAGAGGTTTTAAAACAGGTGTGTACTCTTAGTTTTCGAACAGACTTATGTATTCCGTGTTTTTTTTTAAGATTTTATTTATTTATTTGAGAGAGTGAGTGAGCATGAGCAGGAGGGGCAGAGGAAGAATCAGACTCCCTGCTCAGAGGGGAGCCCAATGCGGGGCTCCGTCTGGCACTCCAGGATCATGACCTGAGCTCAAGGCAGATGTTTAACCACTGAGCCACCCAGGCACCCCAAGTATTCAGTATTTTCTAAGCCTACACAGCATATAGGAAAGCACCTAATAAGATCTTAACATCTTCAGGAAAGGCTTTGTTTTTTTGTTTTTTTTTTTAAGATTTTATTTATTTATTTGACAGGCAGAGATCACAAGTAGGCAGAGAGGCAGGCAGAGAGAGAGGGAGAAGCAGGCTCCCTGCTGAGCAGAGAGCCCGATGAGGGGCTCTATCCCAGGACCCTGAGATCATGATCTGAGCCGAAGGCAGAGGCTTAACCCACTGTCGCCCCTTCGTTTTGTTTTTTAAGTAGAACTTGGGAATTCTGGCATAAAGAGTGAGTGCCCAGCCCATAAACATAGTCTATAAGACCCTTCCACACAGGTATCCCACAGTTCAGCTTCCCTCTGTCTCCCATTATTGCATCGCTCTGGCGCCCCCAACTGTCAGCCACATACCCTGTGAGAGTAACAAACTATCTGGATTTCCCTGAGCACAAAATGCTGGTCTAGTCATGCAAATTGTGTTCCCGTTTCTTCATGGGCATAGCATACTTTTATTCATCTTCAAAACCAGCTTCAGGCACATAATCCTTTCTTGAAGCCCCTGAAATTACCTCCAGCCTTTCACCCCTGAAGCTCCCATACTTTTGTATTTGTTCATCTTTTCTCCTGTTTTGGGGGCTGCACCAAGATTAGAGCAATATCATTTTCATCTTTAATATCTCTAGATAATAGCGTATTTCATGGCATGTTATGGGTCACTGAGAGAAGTTTAAAATGAGTTAGACCATCTTTTAATCATGGCATTTTTTGGAATTTCCATGGTGATTCTCCCTACACATTCAAACCCTCTGTGCGTGCCTGTGTTGCAGATTTCTGTACTTTCTATCATGGTGGCTTAGGAAAAGAACACAGGAGTAGGACACCAGAAATCTCGCCTTTGCTTTATCACAATCAACTCCACAGGACTAAAGGAGTGTCACTTGATAGCTCTGTGTCTCTCAGCTTTCCACCTGAAAATTAGGGACAACACCTCCTGCCCTTTGAAGTTCACAGGGTTTTTTAAGAAAAGTGCAAGTCCTATGAAAATGAAAAAAAAAAATGGGGCACCTGGGTAGCTCAGTTGGTTAAGCATCTGCTTTTGGCTTAAGTCATGATCCCAGGGTACTGGGATCAAACCCTGCATGGGGCTCCCTGCTCAGCAGGGAGTATGCTTCTCCCTCTCCCTCTGCCGCTCCCCCGCTTGTGCACTCTCTCTGTGACAAATAAATAAAATGTTTAAAAAATGCAAAAAATCATAAAAGTGCACACAAGTTGTTATTCCTTCTGAGTGTTTGCCTTTCACCTGTCCCTACTTAAGTCTCTCTCGTCTGTTCTCTATGCTTTCACAGGCACAGATTATCCCGCAAAAATATCTTCCAATGACCCTCATACTTGACTCCTGTAAATATCTCCCCACCCCCCATCCTAACCATCTCTCTGTTTCCTCCAAGTTTGACTTGGGTGGAACTCAGGTCTTTGTCCTCTGGAATTAGACAAACCCAGGTACAAATCCCTCCTCTGAGACTCTCTGGTTGGGGCACATTACTTCGCTTGCTGATTCACACTTTCATCATCTGTACACTGAGGATAATAATAGCAATTATTTCTGCTATATTTGTGAGCAAGAAATAAGAGCACTCATACCAATTTCTTAACACACTAATTCAGAGGCGTTCAATAAAAAAAAAAGCAGCTATCATTTCTTTACATTTTTTTCAGGAACCTCTACTCTTATGTCTGTACCAGTGATGTTTCTACCAAAATTTTGATTCAAAATGGGCATTTTCTGCTTGCCTTCCAGACATTTTTTGGCCGACCAATTGCCACCTCATATTTGACATTTCATTTTCTGATGCTCATAATGCCGCTTACAAAAGCCAGTTCCTCTTCAAACTTCCATCTTCCTATCATTGTTCTCTATGACTTCCATATGCAATCCGTCACTTCTCTTTCCTGTCTTTTCAATTCATTGTATTCAATCATGCTCATTGTTCTGCAAAGCCTACCCTCTCTCTTCTGGTTTCTGTTTTTTCACTGGCACCATTTGAATTTTGCTGGAATTATGAATGTTCAATTGTCTATAGTAGTAAGCATATGACTCCAGTATACTTTTCTGTGTTTTATACCTCAGCATCCCCAATATTATAAGAATACAATTTATCAACATTGACTAAATGGATATAGGAAGAAATTAAGAGATGAATAGATTTGCTAGTCTCTCTGATAGAAATTTTCTGAAATTTATCTCACTTAATTTTCAAAAGAGTTCTGTTATAAAGACACTATTTTTCCATTTTCCAAAAAGCTGTGGCTCAAATCCATTATGGACTTTGACAAAGGCATTGTCATAATTGATGAGGAAAGTTCCATTGACTTTGGTCCAGTTCTTTTTGCCTTCATGTGTGCAGTAAGCCCAGCCAACTTTCGGGCATTTCTTCTCAGCTGTGGTATCTTCCCTCCCATCCAAACTATCTGTCCTGTACCCACATCACTGAGTTCAGTTTTCTTCATAAAACACACCCCCCTGGGGCTAATAATACATTATATATTTATAAAAAAATAAATTTTTAAAAAAACACCCCCAATTTTCAATACCTGCTCAAAAACCTACATTCATTCCTTATTGTCTAGATGATAAAGTCCACATTCCTTATCCTAATATTCAGTCATTGACTCAAAAGATATGTATGTATATGGATGTG